>JAQFXM010001448.1:0-32243 GCA_034693345.1 Entomobrya multifasciata
ATATCAACTCTATGACAAAAAAGATATACATACATTCAACCAAATACATATATTAATAACTATTCCAATCCCAATATACACCTTCAACTCAGCAAATATTGTGTAATACCGTATTATATTTCAGATACATCCTCCAATGCAAAACGATCCCATTAGTTCCAGATGCAATGAATGAATGTGCTTGTAAAAAGAGACTTGAATTCTACTGCCTAATTCTAATCCTAAGGAAATCAGTATTTATCTATCTTTATAAGTAACTACACCAAAATGAACTAGAAACCATTGACGTAGGATTTTTTGGGTCTATAATAAAACGATTTGTAACTCGCGACCCATTAAAGTTTCCCGACAAAACGAATAGGCAGTATTCATACTCATTTCAATCCATCATTATTACCTACGTCCTCTCTGTTGTTTCCTCATTCTACGGCGCTGTTGAATCCGTGAGTTTACATGAAACGAGTAACCTGGGATTGCATAATATACAGTAATAAGGATGTGTGAGTGTGTTTTTCTGAGATGTAAATTGAGGTGTTAAGTAATAATGTATGTAGGAGATGTAGTAGGTTGATGCAGCATTAGATTACAATGAAAGGAATGCAATGTATTACAATCGGATGCTCTTTTTCACAGGTGTAATGTCAGTTTTTATTAAGAAATATGATATTATGCTAATTCAAAGATTTAGAAGTCAGTAGAGATTTGGTCCGGGAGTATGAATGTGACAAGGGGGAACACGAGCACAAGGTAAAGTACAAATTACAATACGGAAGAAAATATTTGCTTTTCTAAGTAAAAGCATCTAGTAGTGGGAGTGCGAGCTATGAACCCTATTATTTCATTCATTTATCCAGAAAGGAAATGAGACATCATCGAAGCCCACACCGCACCACCACAGCAAAAGGTGTACTAAAATAGATTATTCATTAATTTTATGAGCCCACAACACGCCCAAGAAGTAGAGTGAGGAAAACCTCTCCGCTCTGCTATTATACCTTCCCATCTTCATCTCATTAAGTTTTCAGAACTCTTAGGTTATTAAAATCACATCATCATTTTAGCATGTGAACAAAGGAGAAAATCTGATTAATGCAGTTCCACCCTTCTCTCCTGTGAAAATCTGCAGTCAGTCACATAATATGAATTAAATATGAGAAATCTCTCCACAGGAGTCACGAAACCAAACTACCATACCAAATACCAGCATAACAAATTGCCAAGCCAAAAAAGTGGTTTTTAATCGGTCTCATAAGGAAATGAGAATTGATAGAACTGAAGACAAGACTGTTGTAGGTAAAATGGAGTGTGAGAAGAGGAAGGAAGGAGAAAGGTAGTAAAAAGGAAAAGCTAACTTTCATTACATCATCACAAGAATTATTTAATGGGAGAAGAAGGAAATGAAAATGAGGGAAAACGTAGAAACCTTCTTCTCCACGAAGCATTAATGGTTTCACTTCCAATTTTTTTCTACAAGAACACAACCACCATCACCGTTCTTTATTCTTTTGCCAGTTCCAGTTCGTTGGACAAAAGATTTTGATCTTAAACAAAAGCTAACATTGAACATAGCATAGCATGACTACATCTCATCACATCTCATAATTTTCATCATCAGCCCTTTTTTTCGCCCTCTCTTTTTCTCATTCATTGAACTCATTCTCTCTGTTAAACCATCTGCCCGTTACTTACTACTTTATTTTCACAAAGAACATTAGGCACGCATTAGAAAGAAAAATTTCAGCAAACGCCAAGAAACCATTTGGCCCATTAAACACACCCTTTTGTTCCTTTATTATATGATATGATTAGATTAGTAAATCATGCTTAATGGATCTACAACCAAATTACTCGCATTTTTTCCAAGAGCTTTCTTTTTATTTTTTCATGATAATAATAACTTGAAAAAGAGAGATTTAAACAATAAGAAAAAAGCAAAAAAAACATCATACTAGCTTGATTCAACGGGTTTTCAACTTATGCCACGCTTAATTTCTTTCAATATCATTGAGCGAATAAGGAACAAAGAAAACAAATTATTACGTACATATAGCATGCTAGTTATTAAAACTGCTCTTAAGCACGACATTGTAAAGCATTGTTTGTTTTAATAAAAGACTGTAAATAGTGGGACTTTGCTAGAACTCAAATGCAAAAAAAAATTAACTGACAACTGCAAGTGAAGCGACAAAGAGGTTATTTTTTGTTTTGGCAGTTTGCCGATCCTAACAAAATGGAGATGGCGTGACGTGACATAACTAATATTGAAATGCCAGCTTTTGAGTACAAGCCTTGAATAATTAGTGTTGGTGTAACTTAATTTCAAAGGTATGATAATAATTTGCCCACGATTATTTTGGCAAGAACAGTTGAGTCTAGCCCAATTAATGAACAATAAAAGAAGAACCGGTCATATTCATGACTATGACATCTGTCAAATTAACACATGCGTTTTTTGTATTCATTTCTCAACAATGTTATAATATTATTTGCATTTAAACAATATATTTTTGTCTGCTATTATGTCCATCTATAATTGATTGTTACTTTTTATATTGTACGTTTTATACTGAAAGAGCCTGCTGGTTCCTTCGTTAGCATTTTAGCATTGTGCACAATTATTGCGTGCCGTCGTCCGAAAGAATATAATATAGTGAGGAACCTCCCATACTGGATATCTTACAATCTTCATTAAATAAGTAAGAAGGTAAAAATGGGAACACTGCACTGGTAAAAAAGCAAGGTACATAAATTGTAAGTTGAGTTGTGCTTATGGTCTGCTGGTAAGATATGTGGGTGGACTAAACCAAGGAAGTAATCACTGGTCTCCGTCTCCCCCACATTCTCATCTCAACAGTCATAATTTCATTTAATGGGAAAACTCATTTGCCGATAAAAAGGCTCAGGTTACCTTCACAAAAAAACGACATGATATGATGCAAGACTTCCCACACGTCAATATTGTAGCAGGAATATGAATAGGGGGAAATTAAAGCATTTTCCTCCAATTTCCAATTCCAACCCAACTTGGATAAGCATTGTCTCTGCGCATTTTAGTTACTTTACTTGTGTGAGTGTGATGTGAGTAGACTTGACTTTTTGGAATAAAAACCCTTTCATTTGAGTTTGCGTGTCACTCATCATGAGAAACAGTATATTTTTCCCCTGAGCCAGAAAAGGACTACAATTAAGTCAAAAATACACAGTCGCGAGCCTGCACACAGTGGTTATTAGCTGACTAAAATCGTCATTTTGAATAAGAGGTCCAACTAAAATAGTAAACATGTGAAATGAAAATACTAAATGCTACTGTTGCCAACATTGTTGGCCAGACTGTTGGACTGTTAATAGACTTTTCATGAATTTCGCATGAGATCCATGTGTTCATTCGTTCGCTTTTATGGGTGTACCTTCAAAAAAACTCTATTCATGTCATTATTAAGAGGAAAGGAAATTAGGTCTGGCGAGGAGATCGGTAGTATTTTAACATGACAGAATCTAAATGCAAGTTGAGTTACTACTAGTTAAAATACAGGTATTACTTCATCGCATTTAAACATGAAGGGTTGAAGCTTGATAATCAGTCAGTAGTAGTCTCACACATGTCGCATATTGTCACGATACTTGTGAAAAAGGAAAGCATTTGCGTGCAAGTATATTTTGCACGAGTGATGAGTGAATTAAAATTAATATATGTCTCTACTAAGACACTAGAAGCGCAATTTCCTTTTTGTCATTAGTCATTATGAAATGAATAGATAATTAGATAACATCAGCATCAACATCAGTTGTCAAACAGCGAAAAAGTCCCACGAACGAAGTAATGGTCAACTGACAAATAATGTTCACCCTCAGCAAATCACTGAGAGACGAATAAACACACTCATTTCTAAACTTGGCTTTAGCTATATCAAGTAAAATAACTAATTAAAATGATAAGCTTTGTTATCTACCTGTGATTTATCCATCGACTGGATCTTCTGGTCTGTGAGAATTTTCTCGTAGAGAACTTTTGCCATTCCATGTCGTGGTCGAAACATTTTGATTTTAGTACTAAACAGATATAATAATAATGACGAAAGATGATAACCACAGCACAGGTTTCTTCGTTTTTTAGGGAGTAATACAATCAAACATTTCAAACGTTCACCTTAAATAGCAAGTACTAATTATTTGTGCATTAAGTAAACTTAAAGCTAAAATCCTTAAAAACATTAGAAACTCTTTAAAATAGTTTTGTTTGTAAACAAAAACAAGAGCACATACACAGATGACAGAACAGTCTAAAAGCATGTGTTTTGCTGTGTTTGTATGTGTCAGATTTCTGTTCATCTGCTTGTACTTTTTATTATGGAGTGTTGGATTGCGCGCTAGATAGGATTTTTCTATGCTTTGCTTGGTTGTTATATTGAGTAAAGTTATGCTTACGTTGCGTTGCTTTGCAGGTAGAACTATATTGATGCTGCATTACTTTGTTTTCTCGCCACTTTCCATGCATTCCCATTCCACCACTGCACAGCATACAGCTATTCTTTACGTTGCGTTCTATTTTTAAAAATCTTTATAATATTTTGTCTAATTTTCGTTCATTTGATTGTATAAGATGTTTAATGAATCGTAATTATGTGCTAATTAAAAATTTATTTCATGTTGTAAGGACAGGATCGATAGTTTATCTTGATACGTTGCAGATTTAGATCTTATTTTGCACAAATATTACACATGCAAGTAAAAGTAAATATGATAAAATATCTACATGTTCATATTGAATAGTTCAATGTTATATACAATCAAAACCACTATCTTTATCCTTCAGTCATATTATTCGCTATTTTGTATCTTGTAATAAAGGATCTTTCCCAGGTAAAGGATGGGTGTTGTGTTATGTTGTGTTTGTGTGTTTTCATTCATTCTTTTTGAAGAAGCTCCTGTTGGGTACATAGGAAAATGAAAAATTGAGAGCGATACACAAAACAGATCACATTTTTTTATTCTTCCAGAGTCCCGTTTTTATAGAGAATCTCTGTTGAGTAAACGAAGCAATAAAGAGTTTCTATTATACGCATGAAATGAGCTCAATATTATTATGTATAAAAACTGGATGTGTGTATAGATTCTTTTCTGCATCTCATCTCTCTTTCTTCCTGTTTGCTTGTGAAGTAAAGAAGAAAAGTAAAGTACCTTCCCCTTTTTTCTAAGAACCTTTTTGCAATTTACTCCAAAAAAATCCGAGGAAAATTGAAGTCTATTCTTGAGCATGAATAAAAGTCGCAATTTTCCCCAACTCTGATGACAAAGCGTATTATAAAAAATATTTTTTTACTGCAGGCGTGAATTTAATTTTGTGAATACAATTTAATTGCTTTTTTACGCTATTTTGCATCAGCAATTTAATTGCATCACATTTTTTCCTAATAAAACCTGCAGCATTTAATTCGTTGTATTTTTTCTGAATATTTTCTTAGGATGATGCGTAACAAGTGCAAAAAATCACCTTTTTACAAATCACCTTCACTTCTCAGTAAACCAGTCAATATTTAAATGTATGCACATTTGCCAATATAATATTCAATATTACCAGTTTAATAACAGGGGAAAATACGTTTGGGATGTTTGGTACTAATAATAAAAACCTGACAATTTGCACTTATCTTTACACTTTTATTACCTGTTCATTACGACCTATACGACGACTCATCATCATTATATCAGTCATTTTCCCTTCAAACAAATTCTTCGTATTTCTTGTTTTTTGCCAAGCCTTTGTGTGTGGTTTCAACAATTAATGTTCGATAATTGCCACTTTTGATGAGAATGAGTCTCCCATTTAGAAAGGATCATACTAATTACTCCCTGTAGCTACCTTGGTGGCATTTTGGCATTTTATGTCTGGTAATCTAATGAATTTTCGGTGCGTGTAATGTGTAATTAGTTTGTACACTCAGACAAAATGCAACATTTGTTTTTGCAGATGTGATGTGGTTTGTGAGAGTGACGAGAAGAAGAGGAAATATGTCTGGAAATTAGTTAGATTGACACCAAAAAAATACATCCCAGCAGGATGCCATTTTCCATTACAAGCCATCAGCCACCGCACCGCCACCACCACCACTACCTTTCAAGGATATACAATACAGAGAACCGACAAGAAATTTATTGGATTCAGTACCAGCAGCCGGCGATAATGATCATTTTCTTGATGATAATTATCTCCAAGTCATACAATATATCAATGGAAAAAGTGATATAGCCGCCAACAGTGTCGGTTGTTGTAAGTTTTGAGGTTCCTTGTCTTAATGTCTCTCCTTTTTTGTGCTACTTCACCTGATCCTCTCATTAACACTGACATTAAGTAGAAATGAAATGACAAGATACTAGCTCCTTCGTCTTAACACGCAACAAAATGTGTGTGTTTTCCCTTTTTTACTAGCGTAATGATAATAATGCCAGGTGTAAGTGGCGAACATCTTTTGCACTACACAAATTTTACACCCCACAAAAACAGTCAAGTAGTAAGAAAAAATGCATAATATTCTTCATCTTCTTCGTAGTTCGTGGTCATCAATGATGATCATCTTTTTTACACAGGTATTTCTATTGTTCAATGTAATTTTTTCCTACTGAAACTTCATTCATGATGGGTCGTTAATGTCAGTGCAAAGTATTAAGTAATGTCTACGAGTAGCTACCTGCCTGCCACCACCACCTCACCATCACCAATAGCCTAGTATAAAAATTCACTTCTTTTTTCTTGTACAAATAATTGCAGGCTTAGGCCAAATGTGAGGCCCCTTTATTTCTTAAGAATGACTTTTGTCTGGCCTTTTTACAAACAATAATGACAGAGAGGCTTACACACTCATCATCATCAAGAACGTAAAAACAGTAAAGTAGACTGGATGATCAAGCAGGAAAAAAAAGTTGTGATGGGCTGTGGGATAGTTGGGAGATGAGATGATAGTGGTCGGTCGGTTACTATTGTTTTTATGATGTTGTGAAGCTTCCAGCAAAATGTGCGATATTACACATTTGACTTGAAATGTGATGAATTATTGCTGTTTTTATATGTATTTAAGCTAGACGGCTTTTTACAAAAAGAGTAAAAATCAACCTATTCTTCGAGAAAACGTATTTAAGAAAATTATTGCTGATTCTCTCTTTTCAACAAAATCCAGTTCTTGGTATTCAGGATGCGGAATCTCTAAGCTCATTTTCAAGGAATCATGATTACTTATGTTAAAAGTTGCTGATTGCAAAAATAAATACACTAATTAAACCTGCCATTCTGTCAAACATGTATTTTCAGTCTTGTTCGCCTTCGCCACACATCACGAAAAGATGAATTTTTACACAAAATTTCAATCGTGCATGAAAATTTATATAAAAAATAAGTCCTCATTCCTTGAAAATTTGCAAAACTAACGCAATTTCTTAGAGACAAATGATATTAACTGGAAATTGTACAAAAATTGTACCACGCGACAGAAAATATACTCATGTTGTCGAATGAATTTATAAAGTGGGACATTGCATTGTTTTATAGTTGCACAATTCACCAGACCAGCAAATAATAAGCGGGGCTGGGTTCCTATTTTCCCAAATCGCGTATCGTACAACAAATAATACAGGTTATTTGATGATTATGGAGATGGACTAGACGTTTATGATGATAATGATAACAACGATAATCAAAATTGGTTGGCTATGACTTGTGTAGATCTCAGCACTGAACGTTATCCGTACATTTTCATTCTATTCCCTTTACTACATCTGGCCTCTAGGACTTGTGCGGCGACGACTGGCGATTATATATGATTATCCTTACTTCATGCTTGTAATTAGGGAAGAAGAGTAAAAACAACTTTTTTTCTTATTCTCTTCTGTATTTTCTTACCTATTCTTCCCAAAATCTGAGGTTATAGACCAACGATTATAACGTAATTAAAGCTTCTTAATCTTTTCTCTCTGCAAGCTATTCTTTAAGAAAAAAATCCACTTGAGAGTTAAGAATGATGATGAGACAAAAAAATCATCTTCTCTTCTTGTTTCAGTCAGTGTCTAAGAAGCGCGTACACTACTTCATTGGCATTATGTCTGTGCGGTGTCATGTCATGTGATGTGATGCATTTTCCATTCTTTTAAAGAGAAATCCTCCAGACAAGACAAGTACGTGATGCACTTTTTCCACCAGTACAACAGAATAATGGCAGCAGCACGAACGACGACGACAACGAAGGAAAAGACAAGCTTATTCAATTTTAGTATATGATCATCAGCATCAGCATCTTTCACATGAATGATGGTAACGCTTTGTTTTTTCCTCAGTTTTTTAAGCTAGCGTGAAGGATGTGAGATGTTGCGTTTGTGTTGTGATGTGGTGCGATGCGATACGCGCAACAAGAAGAGATTTTGATAGGGAAAAAAGAAAAGAATTACAATCACCGTAACACAATAATTTCCTATGCATGAATACTTATTAACCTAGAGGCCTCTATTCTCTTCTCCTTTTCGCTTTCATTTCATCACATCATGACTCTTGTGGGCGACTGTTAATTGAGCAGTTCTCCTTAAAGAAAATCATGGTTTCATTATTATTAGTGGAGCATGAACTTATGCATAAAAAGAAGAATATAAATGCTTTCCAGCTTAAAACTTACAATTACAAGTCAACTCCACTCACCAACAAAAAAAAATGCATCGTTAAAAGAATCACATCACGACGGACGAGAGTTTGGTGAGAAATATGGATCATGATAATGACTATACGCAAGACGGATAAATGCACAAAATGCAAAATAGGATGATTCTGTGACGTTAAAACACTTGCTCATTTGTTCCTATGTATTATTCGGCAGTATGTGTACCTGTACTTTTATTAATGAGCGTACCTGCATCTTTTTACCGACATTGATTCTGATTATACCGCTACAAGGTTTACGTTTCGTCTTAAGATTTTTTTGAAGTCTCCCCTCAAGTGGGAAACTCATCGTGATCATTGTATCATCATGATCATGTTAACACCGTCGTTACCTTCACTTTTTATAGTTATTTTTTAGCCTTGCTCATGTATTTAGAACAAAAATATGGGTGTATGCTCTTCCCATTTTTATGATTTTTTGTCTTTCAGGCATAAAAACATATGTCAATAATTAGCTCAGGATAATAATGATGTAAATATATGTAATATGTTAAAAACAAAAAGGCAGACTCATCCCTCTTGTTTCTCGGCATTTTTTTTCTCCTTCCTTTTTATTATTATCGTCATTATGATCAGCAGCAGCACTTAAAAATGGTTCTCATACTTGCAATCCTTACAATTACATATTCTCCTTTCTTCATAGTAAATGCACACTTAAACACACGAATACAATATATGCATATAAGTAAATGAGAGGGCCAAGCCCAAAAAGCAGAAAACAATTGAAAAAATCTATAATTAGATGAATTATTAAAGTTGTACACTCCAAATCATGTACCTCTGTTCCCCATTCCCTTGAATAGAAAGATGATAAGAATGATAATGTTTTTAACGGAGAGACTTTCTTAGTTTCAAAATAAATAAGTATACCAATAGAGCAGTAATAATTATCTTTCTACTCGGTTTGGTACTTGGTACTCCTCACTTAAAATTTCTTATTTGCTTCGATTTATTTCTTTACTTGTTTTCTCATCGTCCAAACAAAACCACTACACCACCACCACCACCGTCAAAAAAAATTGTAATTACAACCAAGGAATATAATACACTTTAATAACATGTTCAAGTACCACGATTCCATTTTCAGTTCACCATCAGAGTAATGATGATGAAGATGGAGAAGTATATTAAAACTGACAACAACATTAGTGTACTAACACCTTATATTATTATTACGTTACGTTTATGATGATGATGTGTTATGCAAAGGCACTACAGAGAAGAGTAATTTGTATATTTACCTATGAAGCTAAAGCATCATGTAAAACGCTAATCTTCATCATGAATTATGAACAAAAAATTTAGATATCAGGCAAGTATTTTTTCTTCTTCTCTTCAACCGAGTCAGAGTTAAGATACCAGAAATATTGATCGATAGTATCATATTTTAATATACAGGCACACAGGTTAAGATGTTTTCCCTATCAGGCAACCTGATGGCGATTTTTGCATTAACTTCATTTTTTGTTCAAAGTCAAACTAATAATTAAGACACAAGAATCTGTCGGGGTGGCATGTACAGGTAAGAAAAGAACTACATGAATGTAACATCTTTTAAATAAAAATTCCTCAGGTGAATGTAAAGACAGTGAACATATTTTTTCATTCGCTGATATAAGATTTTTATTGGTTTCTACGAAGTAATAATAATAATAATCACGCATACTGTCCATTAAAGTGAAATTAAAATTCTAATAAAAATGTGCATACTTTTAATGTTGCAAGGAGAGTTAATTAGAAAGAAATTACGATTTAATAATAAGTGGTTTTAATATGCAAAAATTTCGGATAGAGAGACAGAAAGAAGAGAGATTTTATAAAAATGTATCTGATGAATCCGGTATAAACTTAATAGTTTCGTTGTGGTTAACAGATCGATTACCTTTTTTGTGTTAATAACATGTTTTCCCGTTTTTAATCGTTCCAAGACCATCATGTGCAGTAAAACTGCTCATTGGTAAGTCAAGGAGAAAGATAAATTTTACCTTTGGTTTGTCCTTTGTACAATGTAATGTAATCATCATGGATTAAGAAAAAAACTTGAAATATCAAAGGTGGTATTTAAGAAAATTTGTTATTAGTTATCAAGCTCAAGAGAGAGAGATTATTCGTTTATTAGTTGCTCTTCTTGCCAGTGATTATAATGAAGTTTTTAATATTTATTCAATATTATTCCGTATTTAATACCTGTTCTCTCTGTATGTAGTGTTGTGTGAGATGTTCACTCATACTTGGATTTATTCATTTTGACCATCACATCACAACATATCAATAAATTTTAATGATTAATTCCATTAAATTATCGCTTTTTACGTCACTGATTATTAAATTTTCTCTCAAGTCATTAAAAATATACTCTCTTCCCTGAGAAGATGCATTAATTGAAACATCAATTTTCATTCTAACTTTGAGCCTTGTTTTTTATGATTATCTATGCAGCTGAATGATTCAACTATTTCTTGTGCAAAGTTACTCATGCATAACAACTGCTATCTCTTCTTTATAACTATCCATCTGCTACAATACTGGTACCAGTACAAAATAGGGAGATTTGTTAGAACAGAGTAATGATAAATACGAGGTCCCATCTGTGTACAAATGCAAAAGACAGGAGGAAAAAAAAGCATCAATAAAAATGAAAATATTATGAAAAAAAAGAAAAAGCAAAAAGGGATAATAATATATATTTACTCAAAATATGTACGCGGAATATATTTATACAAAAAAATGTAATGCCCACACATCGATTCCTCCTTCACCTCAACTACAATAATTTCATTCTACTCAGACCTGAATCAATTCATACATGGATGGATGAATGTTTTCTCTGAAGGATCTTCTTCATCTTCGGAGAGCATAAGCAGAAATAAGGCAAAGTGAGAGTGTCTATGACTGCTGCTGGTGAAAAAAAGAATAGATGAATTTTTGGAATAGATTCGTTTGTCGATGCATATAGATGTGTTTTTTTTGTATCACCACCACTAACTCTGTGACGCCACCACCATAACCAATTTCAAATGTAAAAGAAAACACATAGAATCCGCATAGATAGCGATACATACTTCTCATATGATGATGGGGGTGAATGTAATTTATTGCAAAGGATTCACTTTACTTTGAAGTTATCCAGAGAAAAGAAGCAGGAAAGAGAAAGAGACTCTCGCTCATTTCTTCTTTTCGTCTCTCGTGTAACTGGTAGTGGTGCTGAATCTACAATCTATATTCCAAAGTAATAATAATATTATTATGCCCTCTCTCTGTATGTGTGTTTTTCTACACATGTGTATCTTCTTTCCTATTCCAAGTCACGTATTTTTTAGAGAAAAAAACTTTTTCTTTTCTTTTCCTCCTCTTATCAGGAATTACACACGATGAAGAAGACTACTGCGCAATATAAATATTATGTACTGGTGAAGTAAAAAGCTTGTTTGGATATAATATGGATGTACAAACACAAATGCCACCATATAGGAAAATGCTGTAATCATTACATTGCGTCGATTGTACATGAAATGTATCAAATGAAAGAAAAAAAGGGTTCAATTTTTTCACGAGTTTGATAACCGATTTTTTCTATAAGTATGCTTAAACATATAGCATTTAAAGTTGTGGGTATATAACTTATAAAGTGAAACATTGTCATTGTCATCAATATCAGCATCCTCATCGTCGTCGTCATCATCATCATCATTTTTTTGGGGAAAATTTTGAAGAGGAAAAAAGACTTATGCGATGTGCATGTATGCATATCTACATGATCATGCATGCTTGCACGGGCCTGTCAATGATGAGCATCGTGAAAAGATGAGGATGAGTCCCTCGAAAAAATTCCCATGTATTGATGTTGGCAAAGTAAAAAATGTATCGCAACTACCCAAACTACCCTCTCTTATTAATACGTCACATCAGAATCCAATACTTTTACCCGCAATGCAAAGTAAAAATGTGTACATGCATTTTAACTTCATACATAGCCAATAGCAAACCACCCTTTCCTTCTATCTTCACTCTCGATGAAATATTTTTCTTTTAACTTTTTTTTTCTCATTCCGCTTCTCTCTTTAGGCTCACATGCAGGAGATTACTGTAACGACCTGTGCATAAAAAAGTAAAGTAAGTATTTACGTAGCGAGAAAGAGAGAGTACAGAAGCGAAAGATTTTTCATAAAAAGTTTCATTTTCAACCCCCAAAGCAAGCATAATACTTTGTACTTGTAAGACTACTCTACACACACGATGCTAATAGAAAGGATCGAGTATTATGTGTCGTGTGTGTGTGCATGCATGCATGCATATAATTTAGAAATAGGCTTATATTGTATATTCATAGCACAAACATATATGTACATTTATAATATTATAGTGCACCAATCTGTGAGATAACTCTTCTTTTGGCTGATAAGCACCATTTCCTCTTATAGTAAACATATAAAGACAATAGTTGAAAGTACACTAACTAGTAATATAACAAGTTTAGCATTTGCCAAGTCCGAAAGGTATGAAAATGGGTTTAAAGAAGAAAGAAAAATGTAAAGAGAAAGAGCCAGAACAAAACAACATCAAGGAAAACGGATGAGAAGGGGGAAAACGAAGGAAAGGGGGAAAGTAGACAATCAAGCGGTGGAAGAGATGGATGAGAAAATACAAGTACAGAAAAAAAGAAAGAGACAAACATGTATGTAGATGAGAACGAATGCATATAAGTTTGTATTTTTTTCGTTTTTACACTTTTTATTAGAAACTCGCATGAATACATATCTTTTCCTTTGAACATTCCTTGGCTTGGGAACAAACGCACAAGTTTTTAGGGAGTTAGAGTGGTGGAGAGAGGGAGTATGATCAATTTACCGTAATATGCATATGCATACATATGTACATTTGGGAATGTGGATGGAGAGGGGGGAAAGTAGTGGGGATGAATATGTGCATACGTAAGCAAAGTAATGTAATATAAGTAATGAGCATGTCGTCTGTGTAAAGAAGAAAATGGACGGAGGACTGTTGCATGCATCGTATTCTTTTTAGCTTCTATTTTTTAAGTTGGAAGAAGAATCGTTCAACAAGAACCTTTACATTGCCTTGTGTAAATGCAAAAGAGAAGAAAGAGAGAGAGAGAAAGAAAAAGTAAAAAGGATGAAGGAAAATGGAAAGTGTCCGAGAGTGAGAGCACTGATGTGAGTGGTACCTCTCTCATTCTACTACTCCATACTACACTAATGGCAACGCCCTATGGCATAGCTTATATGAGATTTGAAAGAAAAGGAAAAAAAGTTTTTCTTCCCTGTCTGTATTTTGTTCTGATGTGATGTGAGATTTTTAGTTTTATTCGTTTTCTACTTTGTACTTAGCATACTTGTGATGTGTACTCGTTAGTGGTATGATGGTGGTGGTGGCGGAGATCGAAAGAAAAAGAATCTTGTTGTTGCTGCTTTGGAAGGATGATGATCGAGAAAAAAGCGTCAAAAAGTAAAAAAGAGAGGACAAGTTAAAAGTGAATATGTTAAGATGATGATAATGTAGTCACCTAGCTATAGTCATGTAAGTAGAATAAAGTGTAAATAGAAAGTGGCTTTGGCTTGCCTTTTTTCTCTAACTTTTTCAAGTAGGCAAGTGTTATAAAATTGTAAGAATGTATACGCTATATACGCGCATTGTGCATATATATGTAAACGAAATGTACAAATTATCCAAATGATAGAAATAGTAACGAGAAAACGGACAGTTGAAAATTCTAAAAAAGGCATGGACACTCGATTCAGACGGACATCATTTCGTTCTCTGTCGTTATCACGAGCAGTCATTTATAATACTTTTCACACGAGGAAATAAGTTGCTGTCATGATTGTCTTCCTTTTCCAACACTTTTCGTCAAGACTCAATTTACTACGTTGCATTCGGAGACCCACACTATAACAGGGTGCTTTCCAAAGCAAAAATGATTTGTAAAAGCTGCATGTAAATTAGAGTTAAAAGTTACATATATTTTGTACCAATCTTCCACGAAAATATATTACTTTATATTATTAAGCGATTATGGTATAAGTATGTATGAACTTTAAAGATGAATATGATCAGAAAAAAACAGCATGAAGGTATACATGTGCCAATTTCCTATTTACTGGTATATTGGTATATAATATGTGTATTTATCGCACAAATTATATGGAAGAAAGGAAATGAGATGACGTCGTCTCGTGTACCTATATCCATACATTTAGCACAATATACTAGTTTGGTTCCAGCGAGTTCTCATTTTCCTTTTAACAATATTATATAACATTACATATACTTCAAGTTATACATTTTTTCGAAAGAATCGTCCTCCAAACCATTGAATTCCTTATTTCGGACAAAAATTTACACAAACGATCTATTTGCAAAACCGATTTCTTTTTTTTGTGTATATGATTGTGTGGTTTGGTTTCGTTGCTTGTCTTGTAAGTCTGTGCTTACTTACTCACAATCAGAAATGATGATAATGCTGATGCTACTGCCATTGCCACCGCCCTCCGTTGATGCTTCTCATATTATGTAGATTCGCTCACTCTCTATTTTCTTTTTCTTTACCAGTAGCACCCAGTTCAATTTATACTGTGTACATTCATACATGTACACAGATAGATAATATGCTTATGTGATTCTGATATTGACGGTGGTGGTAGTGGTACTGGCGACGATAATGATGATGCTGGTGCTGATGTGATAGAAATACTTTTTACAACTGAATTTCTTCCACTGCCACCATCACCGCCGTATTTCTTTCTTTCGTTTTTTCCTGATTCTCTTGTCGTTTTATTCGTTTAAAAAACTAGGAAAAGGGAGAGATAGTGAGAGAAGAAAAAAGAAACCCAATCAGTTTTTCCAGCTACACACTATTTCTCTTCAATTTCTCTGAATATATTTATTGAACTGCCATTATTCCCTGCGTATATACACTATCTACTTATAAACCCCTGCATTTACTAACGAAAGTAAAAAAAGAACTTATTTTTCTCTTTTCTTATTCTTCGTTTTAGAAAAAGTGATAGTTATGTTGCTGTGCTTGCTTTCTTTTACTTTGCTTTAAAAGAGGTTTTTTTGTATTCTTACGTATTAGAACACGCAGTCATTCATACAGAGTGTGAGTTAGTGAGTAGTAAGAGAAAACACACACACAGTATGTTATAGTTATGTGTGTGCGTTTGCCAGGAAATTTCCCTTGCCAATTCTTTCACAACTCATCTATCTTGCACAGGACTCTTCGTTTATACGTGCTTTTGTTTAGAATTAGGATCACTTGAGCATTTTCGTGAAAGAATACAAAATAAAATGAAATGCAAGAAAGCTTAGTTTTCTTGTGTGTATGGTTTTTTCCTATAGCTCATTTTATTCAATCCTTTTCTTCTAATACATCAACAAGAGAAAAATAAGTTATATAAGCTATCGAAATCTCTGTCGTTGGGTTGTTCTTTTTTATGTGTGAGGTATGTAGGTACGCAGTTGGTTTATATACGACAATACACCATAAACGTTAACCAACATATCGTTTGTGCATTTATTTTATTTCCCAGTTTGTTACAGTCTCATCATCTTGTGTAATGTAAATGTATGCACGCGTTCAACGCTCAACCATATAGAAAAAAGTTGTTCATGGGCATATGTTGCGCCTAAAGAAAGGAAATCTAAGCAAAATTTTTGGGAAGACTTAAGCATGCCGTACGTGTTTGCCTATATAATTCACCCAGTCGTCATAATATTATACATAATGCACATGTAGGTACAAACATATTTGCTCTTCTTTTTTTCAGTCTCAATTTTTTTCTATGAGCATTTTTGAGAAATAACGGGATGTGCATGATTGGCTTCCTTAGCACAGTATTAAGGAATCAGTGTGAATTTTTATTTTTTTGGGAAGAAACAAATGGGAATAAAAGGGGAAAATAACAAGGAACTTTTTATTATTTCTTTTTTGGAAGAGATTATTATTATTTTTCAAATCTGTTAGTATTATGTTAAGAGAAGTAGGTAGGCATTTTGTGGAAATTTTACATAGCTTTGTGTAATTTAGAGGTACCTAAAGCTGGAAAGAAAGGAAAAAAAGTGATGATGGAGAATAAGAGAAAGTACTCGCAAACATGCTATTCGTCACTCCTTTTCTTACATCGCCAATAAGTATTTTTGTAGGCAAATTCCAATATTTAATGGTAATGCAGTAGTCGTTCTTTATAATAGTTTGGAATAGAACAGTTGTCACGAATGGAGAACATGCATACAAAAATGCGTATTTGAAATGGGAATCTGCACCGACTTCCAAAGGGACAAAGGTACGCAATATGATGTTAGTAAGGAGATATGTGTATATCATATTTTTACCCTTTAAGGGAACTGAAATTAAATTTAAGTGGGACATTTTAAATACAATTTTTTGCTGTCCGTTGTAAATGTACAATCAACAGTTCATGTATGTGTTCTCATAATTTTGATTATGTTCTGAAATTCTTCTACTTTAAAAATAAACAGCACTCAATCATTAATAATTACAATACAATTTTTTCATGGAATTTACCGAACTGATACGTTTAATGATTAAAAACAAAGGAATGGATATTTTTACCTTTGTATTTCTACATGATAAAGATTTTATGATTTTGTTACTACATGAGCATAGTCAATTCCAGCTGCTAGCATCATAACCACTTTTTCTAGTCAACAAAAGATCTTTTCTTTCTATCTCTAGTAAACAGATTCAGAAAAACTGTGCAATATATAATAGTGTAGCAATATTTTCTCCTTTTTTCCTTTTTCATCAAGAGATTTGATGCTGTATAAGCATTAGGCAAGCAGCAACATTCAACACATGTACAGTTGGCGTTTCTCTCTCATTCCCCTGTAAAAAAGCCAGCATCAAAGGAGTACAACAGGAGTAGCAGCAACACGAGTAACCAAACTACGATCAGTATTCTAAACTCGGACCAAGGGAACTTTTTTAACGGAGAGAGAGAAAGAGAGAGTTGTAAAGTAATAATATAAAAATGGTAGATGACGGAATGAAAAAACGAACTGGGCTCTTGAGAAATGAAGTGGAGAGAGAAGGACTCCTGCAGCGAGAACTCCAATAATAATACATGGATGGACATACTAAAAATAAGAGACTTTTCACGTAAAACCTAACTATATGTACTTGAGAATATTATAAGAAAAAAACGGACTAAGAGAAAGTAAAATACTCTCTTTCTTCTTCTTTTTTATTCTTTTCCTTATATTCTGATCTTAGTGTTCATCATCAACAACAGCGTAGAAATATCAAGATTTTTCTAACGTGGTTCTCTTCTTCACCAACACCACCACTACTACTACCACCATGACCATTTTTATTTATGTATATTTTCGGTTGACTCCTCAACAAAACCAGCAGCTTTTTTGTTTGTATTTCTTTCTTCTGACTGGTCATAATATAAATAGTGACTTTCCCCACTTGGATTTTAGTGTAGCTCTAAAAAGTAAGCAGACTAACTAGTAAACTTTTGAAATAAGAATGGTAAGCAAAAAGAGAATATCTGCTGCTGTTTCTCAAGAAAGTTATAAATAGGATGAATATGAGTATGATGTTGATGATTGTACGTATATTCAATACTTACAGAGAACAAAACCAATAAATAGGTAGCTAGCCACCACCAAGTCAAAACATATATTATTTCCATGTATGTATGTGTATACTTGTTTTTGTGCTGGTCTCGTGATAATAACCAAGTGAAAGCACAACAACAACATCAGAAAATTGAAGAGTGGTAAGAAAAGAGTAGTTAGTTGGATTTCCAATATATCCAAACGCAGTTCCTAATAGTATATTATATTAGTTTCTTCTGTGGCTGTGTACATTTTACAATAAGTGCATTCAACTCACTTTTTTTGGTGTTTTTTAAAAATAAAGAAAAGAAAAGGAAGAAGTAACGCAATATTATTGGAGAAGGAAAAGAGAAGAATAGATGAGTACAAACAAACACAAACGAAAGAATTATAAAGAATCTCGTTTTTATTATTATTTTTTCCCTTTCTTTCTCTCTTCTCGTTGTAAAAAATAGAATAAGCTCTGGACACTGCATGGACTACAGGAGAAAAATGCAAAGGAAGGAGACGAGAGAAGAGGATATTGCAAAAGCAAAAGAATTGATTTTTCTTCTTTCCATTCTTTTTTTACTCGGACATGCTTAGCATCAAATTAATTCCAGCTTGGACAGTTGAAAAAAAGAAGGAGGGAGTATAATGTGGAGGAGGATGAGCAAACTGGAACATCATCCTGTGTTGGTGCTACACCACCACTGCTTTTAACTTATATTACGTTGCATGTTTTGTTTGGCTCTTCCTTTTTTTCTTTAACTCATCTCTCTTCACTTTCTTTTTTTATTATCTTTCTTTCTTCAAGGAAAAAATATTCTTATAACTGTTTTGCTTTTATTTTTTCTCGCTTGCTCATCCAGCCACCAACCACACTTCAAGAGTACACTATGTACACAAGTCTCTACCATTTGATATTGGCGATGATGATAATCATGATGATGTCCGGTACAAAAGCTTTGTGTCTCCTTTTACTTTTCTTTAAGAAACATACACACTTGCCCACACCAGCCAGTCATTTTAAAAAATGTTGTCGGGCACACTATGACCACTACCGGACTATCAGCTCTGCTGGTATGCCACTATTTTTTAAGAATGGTCCTCATATAAAAAATAATCATAACAGTAATGCCTAACATGACTTTGGCTTTACCATTCATCCAATCCGAGCTACCACCACCACGTCACAATCTTACAAAAGCATAAACACACACACACAAAAGATGAAGTTATTTTCATACAACATAGCTTCTTGGCTTTCTTGTGTGACGACGACTAGGACAATACAATGCTTATTTAACCATGTTCACATAAATATGTATACTACTCTCCATTTCATTTTCAACTTTTTTTCATTGTCTTTGCTGCTTTTTAAAAAGGGGCAAAAGTAAAGAAAAGCAGTGAAGTACCAAAAGACATGTCACATTAGTTATGAAGTAATATGCGACGAGTAAGAAAAGAGAAAAAAGGTGGATGTAAGGATATAAGAGAAAATATTGTGTTTTTCTGTCACTATGTATCTACATTCCTATTATGTATGTTGAGCAAGTAGAATTTTTTTTCAACTCTCTTGGGTATCTCTGTTTTCCTCCTCCTCTTCATTTTTGTATTTCTTTACTACTTCTGCTGTCTCTATGTCCCCTTTTTACATTTTTTCCATTTCTTTATTTCTTGTTCCTATTCCTCTCATTTCTACTTTTACTTTTACATGTATATTGTATTATTATTATTATATAATGTCCCTTTTGCACTTTCTCATTCACTCACTTTCGAGAAGAAGAGGAAAAAATATTCTCTTCTTTTATTATGTATGCTGGTTGGTGGCTGGTTTGGTGTGTTTGGTGTACGTAGAGTAAAGTAAGTAACTAAAGTAAGCAAAGCAAGTAAAAAAGTAAGTATCATTTTTATTATTTTTACAACTTGGCATAATATCCACCTTGTATAATACAAGAAAGGAGAGAGAGAGAGACGGCTCTCCTCTCGAGCTCATGAATGTACAAAAAGCAAAAAAGTCGTTTTGCTTGTGTGAATGTGTGCCCAGTAGAGTATTAGTAATAGTCGAGATGGATGGATGGTAATTCCAGAGGAAGGAAAGCTCGAAGGGAAATTGTGTAATATACACTATGACTATGTGTCTTCGTCTTCTATCTCCACACTGCTTTGCTGTTCTTTTAGCGAGAGAGAGAGATGTGATATCCGTTTGTTATCCTTATGGAAAATGATATTACGGATGAATGAGATGAGTTGGGAGAGGGTAGAAGGACTGACCCTTTCCTCTCATCTCTCGTACAATGCCATTAGTATACATATTTTTATTCACAGTTTCTCTTTGGCCATTTTAGAGTTTTTTTGTCTTGTTGTGTATTTTACACTTGTGTGAACTAACCTTATTCTTATTTTGTACAAAATATTATGGATGACGATGATGCATGTGGGCTATGGATGTATGCATTTTTTATATGAGATATTTAAAGGTTATATATGTTGGATCATCAACTATGTGCATACATGTATACAGTCGCACTATTTATATTACATTGACTTTTAGAGAGCCCTCTGTACTGATGCGAATGCAATGGAAAAATTACTTTGAAAGTGTTGTCCGCTTTTGTTCCCTTCTCTTTCACTCGACATGCTCATCTCGTAATATTTTTCGTTTCGTTTTAGAGGAATGTTTGCTTGTACACCACCACTACCACTGATGCAATGTTTTTTGTTCAACAGCAGAGAAGAGACAATAATGTTTCATATTTATAGAAAGAGCGAGGATGAAGAATAAGAAGAAAAAAAGGACGAAATGAAGCCATTTATTTAATGTCATATTGCTATTATGTTTTATGTGTTTCATCGTTCCTTCGTTGTTGAAAAAATGATACTATATTACAAAGTTATGCTTTTGCTGTATGCATGCTTCATGACTTAGCTTCCCTTTCCCTCTTTCCATTTATTTGCTTTTTACTATTAAACGGAATCTTTTATACGGTTTTTACTTTTCATCCGTTTTTATTGCACAAATATTTTAACGCTTTTCTCCAGATTTTCTTTTCTGCTGCTATTTGTATACATTGTTGTGGTACTACATTCTTGAGTTAAAGGATGGTGATGATGATTTTGTGTTGTTGATAGCTTCTCGGCTTGCTTTATGATTACTTTTTTGTGTTCTTTATTACCTAATATTTGGGAATATGGAATTTCAGAATTGGTGTTTTTAATAATACAAAATGCAAACAGATGGATGAAAAACTCTTTGTTCGACAATTAGAAAGAAATCAAGAAAAAGTTATTAGTACACACGCATCGCTAATTTGTTTGGGGCATGGGATTGCATGCGATTGTAGTGTGAAGCTCAAAGGCACGAAATTAATTAATGAGTGACTAATTGTTGCTAATTGGGTTGTAAAATTAATTATCATTTGGCAATTATTGATGTGAGGGGTGGCATGCACTAAAATTGAAATCGCACAAGTTCCCAATGTGCAACGTAGAAAACTTTTGCAATTTTAATTGTGCAAAAATATGTTCTCGCAAAACATCTGGCATAAGGTATTTAATTGGATAATTTCACTTAATAAGGCTAATTATTTATAACCCACTCAAACCCCACACTTATATTAATTGAAACCAGTTGGCCAGTCTCTATTCAGTTTTTAGTTGCGTGCGATTACCATCAATCGTTCAAGTTTTATGTCACCACAACTGTCGAATGAAAATCTAATGATGGCCAGACCACTCATTATTCACATATAATACTTTCAAGTAAAATGCATGCAAAAGCTAAGTATTTGCTTGTAACTGTAACATTGAATAAATATGCTATGTTCACGTATATATTTTACCAAGAAATCCGTCCTTCATCTTTAATATTTATTATGCACGTTTCAACACCGTCATCATCATCGTCATTCCACGCCAAGACGACCATTCCACTTTAGCTCTCCTTCCGTCCATTTTAATACAACCCATCTCCTCGCATCCCATCCATCCAGAGTCATTAGTCACGATCAAGAAGCGGAATGGACTTGAGAGTAGTTCACGTACAATTTTTAACATTACTCCAGAAAAATATTACTAACTATCCATCTATCCGTGCATATATACGTTGCAATATATTTAGCTATTCCGTCGTGGTGGAGAGAGAGAGAGTTGCGTGCAGATTCCATTTTTCAAAGAAAGAAAGGAGGGACGAGAAGAACGCTCACATGTCAAACAAAATATCATCGACCATTTGTTATTTTATACTGCTTACTCCTCAAAAGGTTCTTTTTTTGAAATAAAAAAATGCAAAATAAGTAGTGAGGCTACTACCACCGCTGCCATCGCTAATGCATGCGTACATACATAAATATTTCCATTCTATAAATATGGATAGCATAATAGGTATACTGTTAAATGTGTCCCATTCCTTAAAAATGTATGTACGCTTACTTGTCCATCATAGAAGTAAAAGCAACAGACAAAAAAACTGGTAAAAAATCAAACTGGACTCTCTGGACTGGACTCACCGACCGACCGGGAGAGTCTTCTCTCCTGAAAGACAAGGAAAAGGAACTCCATGCATGTTACATGAAGTCCGTGCGGTGCTGTGTGTGCTTTGGAGTGTGAAACCGCCCCAAACAGCGCCAGTCAGTGTCCGTAATGAAATAGCCATGAGCTTCAGCTCCCAAGCCTACTTTACTTGCATGTAAAATGAACACTCTTTCTAACGAAAAGTAAAAGAAGGGGAATTACTAACCATTTACATTAGCAACTTTGTTTGTGGGTGTATTGGCCGTTATATAAATTTTCAAACCTGAAGAAAGAAAAAAAACTTATTTTCATTGTACCATATTGCATTTTACTTTACTACTGTATGCCGGTTAGATGTCCGCTTTTGATTTTAAAAAAATATTTATTCCTCCTTGTTCTCTTTTTTCTCTCATTCACTCGACTTGCTGGTCTAAACAAACAAAAGGGGGAGTGGGAGTAGCAGCAAAAGCAGCTTTGCTTCTCTACTCAACTCGCTAAGTTTGTCGGTGTGATGTAGGCAAAACAGTAATGAAAGGCAATTTCCTCTCTTTGAAGCTATATTCAGCCAAGTGTTTAAAAGGCGATGATGGTGATGTGGATAAACGTGTAAAATATTTAATAGTGCTCAACAACAATCAAGGCGTACATAATAAAAACTCGATTATTTCAGCCTATCCCGTTTCTCTGCAAGTAACGTAGGTGGTTCATGGTCGGAGTTTTTAATTCCAGGCGCACGATTTTTCCCAGGAAGGAATTTAGGTAAATGAGTAGTAATTCGAGTCAAGTCAGACCATTAGAGAGTTAGTTATAAAAAATAATGATAAAATAGGACAGGTAGGTAGGCACCAAGTTTGCATGTTTTGCCTTTAACAATGCACAATGAGAGCGAAAACGTATTGTTGCTACCTAATTCCTTGATTGCCCTTTTATCACTTTTTTATATGCATCCTTATTTTTTTGAGCATAGCACACATATTAACAGTCAGATATTATTAATTTAACAGTGCACGCAAACTCATTATTAAACTCTAGCTTTTTTTGGTAGATGAGATAGGTATAAAAAAGTGGTGGTGGGCTTTTCATGTATCATGAGCTTTACTGTTGATGAGAAGGTGAGGAAATATATAAAACGAACGATGTTGTTTTTTGTGTTGTCGGTTGTCTTGTCTTTTCATATTGCTCTCATTATTATCGTCGTTACTTGCCACCTTTGTGAGTAATGACTACTAATAATATGAAGCACACAAAATAATAATTTCTTTCGTGCTCACGTATCAAAAGTTTTTATTCACCGTTTTTCGCTAGAAGCTAAATTGTATTGCGACACAGGAATAATAGCGCCCAAAAAAATCGGCTAAAATATGAAATTAAATTATGAATATTTTTTCCCTTGAAACAACCAACATGAATATATGAATGCTATGAAAAACGGTTATCATCTTTCTGAGAAACATACAAACGTTTTAGTAGTCATTGATGTGCTATTTTGAATATTATAATAATAATGGAAATAATAGGCTTTGTAATAATGTGTGTACACGATTACACACGATCTAATAATATTAATGATGATAATCATATAATGGGTCTCCGCCTATTATTCTTATTTTTTCCTTGATATTACGTTTTATAATTCTGTCTGCCTACATGAAAATCGAATAGCAAAACGCTAATTTATTAATGTGCCGTGCTTGTCTGCTAAATTTTTGTGCTGGTTGGTTGGTTCGTTCACTCATCAAATTTTATCATAATAATTTTTCATTTCATAATAAATTCACAAGGGAAAATACTTCTGAGCAGAGTTAGAGGAAGAAGGATATGGATTTATGAAGTAAAACTGTTATTAGATAGAATATAGCTAGCCACTAATAATATTGCTTAAAAATATATTATCAAGTGATGTATGCTTCGATGGCAGGCTATTAGTCAGCCAAAGAAATTAGGAGCTACAAGGCTACAACACTACCAGCCTTTTCTTTTTTGTGTAATATTTAATTCATCCATTCCATTCATAAGCAGCTCCCGTTTTACTTACAAATTATTCCCGGTAAGGTAACTTAAGAGGAGAAAAAACGATTTTGATGAATGGTCATAAAAGGAAAAATGTCATCTTAATATTAATTGGTCTGTGCATGTCGTGAGCACGATAAATTTTTCATTAAGCTTGAATATGTCTGCTTAGTTTCTTCCGTAGGTACCTTGTCGGCTTTTCTTTTTCGTTATTTATGCAGAAAATATTAGGCAAAACTTGATTAATTTTTATTAGATTAAGCACGAAAAATCTTAATGCTTCCTTTAAAAGAGAACAATGAGGTGTACGAACAGGAAAAAACTAAGAATTCCTTTAAATGGGAAGGAACGTCAAGCGATGGTAAGTTCACAGAAAAATCCGGACAACCAAAACCAAGAAAATTAGAAAGTGAAAGGATTTTGGTAATGATGCCATGCATGCTGGTGATGATGATGGCAGTGGTAATAATAATAATACGGACGACACATTGTTCGCTTCTAAAAGAAAAAAAAGTAAGAACGCTAATGAAAAATGTGCGTGGTGGTAGAATTGGAAATGTAGCTTTGAAAGCTGTCGTTTCTCTAATGAATGGAATTAATGGAGTGGAATGATTTGTTATATTAGGCGAAAATGAGAAGGAGAAAGGTCTAATGGAATTATGCTAAGGAAAATGATTTTCGGTGCGTTCACACTTGTTTGGTGGTAATGTCGCGGTACTGACGGTGACGGCAACACTTTATTCCAATCTAATCGAACGCACTAGAGCTAGGCACGTAGGTTTTTTTTCTTTTGCAAGAGCTGGTGGTGATGATGTGTATCCTTTTGTAATTTTCCCTTGTAAAAGCAAAGAGGGAAGAAGGGAGAAAGAGTGTGAACAAAAGTGTCGCGTTTTGCGTGGGTGGCCAGGCTTATTACGACAAAAAATGTAGATACTTATGTGGGGTGATGCGATGGTGTTTAAGTAAGATTATGATGATGATGAGGTGGCCAAATTACTTTTCTATTTGGTGTCAAATCGTTCATGTGACGAGAAGTTGATTGAATCTGAAATAGTCGAGACAAACTAGTCAAACACATTGAAAAGTAAGCAATCTGTGCAGTAGAAATGCTCCTCTACTGCTGGATTACTTAATCGGGCATTCAACACAAGCATCGTTTTATTTTCTACCGTAGAAAATCTTTTATACGTAAATGAACATAGAAAGTAAGATGTTCCGCTTCCAAGAATCTAACAAATTATTCAGTCATTCATGAGGCTAGAAAGTACCGCCACCACCACCACTTCTTCAAAGCAAAGCAGCCCACAATTCCAATATTTTCGTCATGTATGTACCATTTTGTTGTGTATCGTGTAACATCAAATGAAATAATAAAAAAGTGTTTTGCTTGTCATTTTGCTCAAATAAAATATTCAAATGAAAACGTTTTGTGTATGCGGACTAAGCGAAGCGAAGTGAAGAATAAAAAGACAAAACACAGTAATTCTGGAAGGTTTTGCTCCGAAAAAAGCGAAGAAAGTGTCATCTTAGCACTTTCGTGCGTGTTACGGGATGATATGGAAAATGCAAATAAGCCCATCCAAAAATCTTTTTCCCTTGTTGTTTTATTTTTGTAAATGCTTTCACCTTTTAAGAGTCGTAGTGTCGATTACTGCACATAGTATATTGGGCTTTATGCTATATTTACACCTTTCTATATTTTAGAGATTTTTTGCCACCGAGATGTTTTAGAACTTTTTCTTGTTTCTGTTTAGTTAGATTGAATGAAACAACAATGGGAATACATAATAAAATACATTCATTTCATATATGTGTTAAAGTAGCAGAGAGAGAGTAACGTTCAAGCTTTCTATTCCATCTTCTCTCTGCTATTTCGATGGTGTATGGTGTGTGGTGTAATAGAATGGATGGAGAAATGAAACAGCATTTTTACAAATCTGTAGTGGAAAATGGCTCGTTTTGTTTTTCTCTTGTACTTTTGTTGTGAGTCCTTAGGGACGTATGATCCGTTTCCCGATGGTGTACTTTAGCCATGAAGGACAAGAAAAATCATTTCAAACCTGGAAAATGGTTTTGTAGCTTCTTTAGTTTTCTTGCTTCGTACATAACTTCATATATATATGAATGTAAAGATGTATCCTTTTCGTACTGATGACAAGGTTTTTTTTAATAAAGAATCAGAGACGCCGGATAAAGGTATATGTAATATATTTGAATTACAGCCTGGTATATACGACGAATCATGCCATTAAAGTGGGATACATATATGAAATTAGATTCTTTGCCGTGCAAACATTAAGCTTGTTAAGTTTACAATGTAAGGATTAGGTAATAATTGTTTGCTTGATTTGCAGTAAAACTCACTAAAAACAAAATGTCTACGGAAATGAGACTACTACTCCACTCCAATAATGGAGAGAGTAAAACAACATGTGTGGTAAAAGAATATTAGGCAGTGGACTATAATAATGATACAAAATAATTACATAGTGTGTCAGCGAACAAAGTAAAATGTGCGTGTTTCATTTTGAATCTACCTACTTACTAAAATCTACTATGGAGTAACATTTTGTCCAATTTTTGTTTCTGTAAGTGGTATTTTTAGTGCCACTACTTGATGTAGATATGTACGGTACATTTTGTAATAGTTGCATAGTATTTAAAAATAAGAAATTACTTGAAAAGTATGTTGCCTATTCCCCTTTTCTGCATGCCAATTGTCAAACCATTCACAAAATTAAACAAAAGCAGGTTGACTACTGCCTAATACTGTAAAATGAAAAGGCAGCCGGAAGTAGTAGTTTGCTGAAAATTACATTGTTTTGCCGTTCCGTTGTTAAATTTTTTATTTCTAATAATAACGCGGGATATACATAATACATACACATAAGCTTGTGGCGGTGCGGTGTGGGTGAGGTACCTGCTTGTGATGACTTGGTAAAAAAATCTTTTGTGTTTTGAGTTCTGAGTCCCACAACCAAGTCAAAAATGATTGTAATTCCATGTACCATATTTTAATTTCCCGACGACCGAAAGAATGAAATAACAAAATATAATGAATGGGCAATATTGACGGTGTGGTTCAGCTCAGCCGATGGAATGAGTGGATTTTCATGTTGATAATGACAGAATAAGTTGTGTAGCCAGACTTGCACACACAAGAAAACCGTGTTTCATTGCTACTACAGTGATGATGACGATGATGATAAAGTTTAGTATAGTTGTAGGAGTGGTATATGCCTTTTTGCTACTGATGTTGTATGAGTGGATGAATAAGCACTCATTGAATTCCACTGGCGTCATCCACTTCCCTCACGACTTTATTCTCAATGCATTTTATTCCTCTGTCTGAGGCGATTATCGTCGTCATCCCCTCGGCCAAATCTCACGGTTTTTTCTCTCTTTCATTCATTTACCTTTCTTTGAAAAAAATGTTGAATTACGCAAGTAGTTGCAGTAGCACCTGGACCATGTCAAGATAGGAAAACAAACAGAAAACAAATTCATTTAGAGCAAGAGCTAGTCGGCAAACTGCTAATTGTAATTACCTGTATAAAAATGTATTTATCTTGCATCTTTATTACCACACAACCACATGAACAAATAAAAAAAGCATAAAGAAAAAACTCAAAGGAATTGGAAAACGGTATGGTATGAGTAAGCAAAATAGTATCATTAAATTTATTCTCTGTCTAATTTTCTGTATTTAACCAAGTATTTATAAACGTAGATAAAGTCATAATAAAAATATATACATAATATACTGAGAAAGAAGAAGCTCAATGACTTGATACGATATTCCTTTCTGCGTACATTTTTTCTCATGAAATTTCCTCTCGACAGCTCACTACAAGTTAAATACATATTAGTAAAGCACAACAGGAGCAACAATAACGACTTCCTCTCATTTGTTGTTAAATCAGTCATCAGTCAGTAGCCCTTAAATGGAAATGTCTGCATTTAGCACTGCCACTGCACTCTCAAAGAAGCAGAAGATACATAATATGTATATGTAATGGCACACTGTAAAGCAAAAGCTTTATTGCTCATTCAGAAAAAAATAGCTCATTCATTTACGTTTGTTACGCACAACAGAGATTCATGATGTTCATTCATTACTGTAATTATTATTGCGTTTTTTTGCTCTCGTGTCCGAACGATACCATGATGAAAACATTGTTGTATCTGATGATGTCTCACAAATGAATGTTTCCCATTTCCGTAGAACGTTTAAAGTTATGTAGATAAACTGTGTATGTCATCAGTCATCATCATCATCAAAAGTACTCATTACGTTCATGCATGAAAAATTAAAGGATTTATTATGCGAGTTAATTTGTTTGGAGAGGTAACAACTGCAAAATGTACAGGTATACACATAAGACTGTTTCTATGTTTGCATTATTTTTGCTGTTTTAATATGTACAATGTGCAATCATTATAGATAGTGATATACTTATAAAGTTAAGCCAATTAAAGTCATTATTTCTGCATATTAGGAAACATAAATGTTTTTGCTCTTTAAAAGGAGAGAGATAGAATACGTTGTTGTGTGTATAAAATGTGTGGGATCTGATGAATCTGGTGATTCCCTTGAAATGTATCTTGGTTGGTAATTATTACAAATTACAACGATAAATGCTTTACAAAATTACGCAGGTGATTATACAGCGGTTGTATTTGGTAAAGAAGTATACTTTCTTAATCAGTTTTACAAACCAGAATTTTGCTGAGTAATAGTCCAGTCCAGAGTGTCAAATGTATTTTACTGCAAATAAGAAAATCTGTGGTCCGAATACAAAATTTTAAATTAAAACATTTTTTGCCGATTATAAGATTCTCTTGAACAGAATGAGTACATTCTATTGTAAATCTATTAAATGAACTGTGTACACATTTAATACGAAAATATTGGTACAGTGAACTTTACATATGAATAAACTTTTAAGGGAAAGATTACAAAAAACACGTTATGTAATGCATAACGAATCAGTTTAGCCAAAGCTGTCACCACTCACCAAACACTTGCTCCCTGTGTAACACATTGATGTATGTATAAACCTACTTGCCTTTCATCCCTTTTTGAGGAAGTGTCACTTGTATCACAATTAATACTAATTACAGCTCCAATTAAACTCTTCTTACTCTTAATCGCTCTTTTCCTGTGCGTAATCATTCACTCTTTTCATCAAATGTCTAACTTTGAATAGTTTAAGTACATAAAACTGCATCACATACTAATCCACAACTCACAATCAGTCATGTACTGTGGCAAAAAAATAAGCATCGCAGTAATTTTAAATTATAGCTGTGAAGATACCAAAAAAAGCTAAGCTCATCAGCTCATCCTCATCTCATCTCTGCTATATAGCTAAAATGTCTTTTTTTCTACCCAAGTAGTAACTTTAAATGCACAAAACCAAATAGTTTGGGAAGAAGACAAGACAAGTTGATGAGATGAATGTGTTGATGCTGCTTTTGTACTTTTTGAGAACAAAGTTGATGACCAGTCATGCAGGCAAGCTTTTGCAGTCCGTTGGTCTATTAAATTTGTATGTTGTTACATAGACAGCAATATAAATGCAAAGAAGACAGTTTTTATTTTCGACCGTGTCCAATTCCTTAATCCTTTTTGCTTTAACACTGCTCATTAAAATGTATAAAAAAATCAGTATCCAACAGCCTTTCTTTTAGTGGTGGTTATTCTTTAAAAATATTTCCCACAATTTATTTTGCATTGATTTTTTTAAAAGTTTCTTCATGCAACCAAAACTTGCAATTATATTTCTCTTCTAAAAATGTAAAGTTTTACATTTTCATTTTGTTTATATTACTGCGAAGATAGAAAATTCGATTGGCTTGTCTTCTCGTAATTGTTTATGGTTTTCTAGTTGCTTCTGAGCTTGCCAATGAGAACAAAAGGTTTTATTCTGATTGTTGCTTAAGAAGGATTACCATACAAAAAGGGTTGCTATTCTTTCGATCCATTATATTTTTAACAACTCAGTCTTTAAAAAACGTGACACCGTCACGGAGGATCTTTTTGGTATCAATTTATACATGAAAAATCTTCAAAGTTTTAAATAACGACTCATTTGTTTGCTTGGCTGGCTACTGAATTTAGCAATCTATTGTATGCAAACTACGCGATTTGCTATTCTTGAGACGATGATGGTACATGGGATTCACATGAATTCCTTTTTACACTTTATAGCATTCGCTTCAATAGTTTTAAACAACATGAAGCAATTTATACAAACTATTTTTTAGTTTTTAGCAATTTTTTATTAGCACTAATGCCATTTTTTGGGGGAAAGAAATTACATCTAAATATATTTCCGTTGACACTTTAAACGTTTAAATTCAAAAATTCACATCAATGGCTTAATTTTCATTGCTTAATTACTTCTCAAAAAATTTCATCACAAACATAGTTAATTTTTTAGCGTAATCGTTTTGTATCTTCTTAGTTTATATTAGTTTATGTTGATCGCTGAAATAGAAAAGGCAGTTTGATAATATGACGGTTCCTCATTACCATTGGTTCTCAGTCATTTGTTGAATTCAAAACGAAAAAGTCATTGCTCCCAGAATAAATATATAATGGATGGATTAAAATGTATAGTTTAAAAAAAATAGATGGTGGTGTGAGTTGTGAAATTTCATTAGGATGATAGGTACTTAGAGACAGATTTGCTGTTAGTTATTTTCAAAATTTAACCACATATTGGGTAACACTGCAGACAACGTGAAATGCTTAGATTTAATCTTTTAGTTTCTAGATTCTAGAAGAGTATCAAATCAGTATCAGTTATTCCAGAGTACATGATGAATCCACCTACTTCTAGATGAATTTCTGTTCAAGAATAGCAAACAACTCAATAGCGCTTTACTGTAGCAATTCGGTCAATATTTTGTGAAGATAAAAAACAACTCGTGGATTTAACGATAAAAAGTATAAATAAATTTTATTACAAAGAAATGAAAGTTTTTTGTTCTTTCTTGAAAATCAATGTGACCCAATAAAGAAAGTTTTAGCCACTATTGTGGCTTGCGCAATTACGGATTTATTGTGGTATAACAAGAGTTATGTAATAAACTGTTTGAAAACATCATCGTCTGCAGCTTAAATAAAAAGTCACTTTTTTATACAAAATTGATGAAATTATAATTATGCCTAAATTTAAATTACTTACTTCACAGTTCGTGGTCATAAACTTTTTGCAGATTTTCACTCATTGTTAAACCTGACGATATTTTGAACGTTTATTTTAGCAAACAAAACGCTAATAATGTTGCATAATTTGCCTTTTCCTTTTGTTGCAATTTTTCGTATGTTATAAAGTTAATTTACGCCACAAAAAATGAGCCATTATATTTTGTGGTTTTTTAATAATAAAAAGATCACAGTACATAATTGGAAATACATGAATATATA
>JAQFXM010001449.1:0-32243 GCA_034693345.1 Entomobrya multifasciata
GAGAGACAAGAGAGGGTTCATGTTATTTTCATACACACACGTCCATTTCCGTACTTTACTATTTTGTATCATGATCATCATGATGATGTAGAATATAAGTTAGGTTTATTACTTATTAAATATTTTGGTCTTGCTCATTGCAATCTCTTGTGGATGTGGACTGTCGTCTTTCATGATGATACTATATACATTTAATACCTACGCAAAAGCTGAAATGTATATGCACGAATTGTAAAACTTAAACTTTTTTCTCTCTTTTCCATTTTCTACAACGACTCACTGAAAATACTACTACCACACACGAGATATCATACCAAATGAGTAAAGTTTGGTCTCAATGGTAGCCTCCTCTGAGTGAGTGAATCAGAAAGATGTGAAAAAACTACAAAGATACATGTGTATATTATGATATGATACAAATAATGTACTCACATATGTGTGTTTCTAATAATAAACTTGGGAAAAATTGGTATCAAGTAGCGAAACGGTGAACGAATGAATAAAAATAATGTTTTTGGTTCATTAAACATTGTACATAATAATAATTAAAATTAATGAAATTTTTCTTGTATGATTTTTTTCGTGTGCACTTGTGCTTTACGAGCGAGAGAGATTTATAACTAATTGTTGTGAAATTCATATGTCTAAAATGATTTGTCATAAATTTATAAATATTCTAACAATCATAATAAAAATTAATTTAAAACTCATGCATGAATTCACATACCTGCCTAAAAAGGTCAAGAGTTTTTTAAAATGAAATTTTCATGTTATCTTCTAGAATATTTTTTCATACAAATTTATTTACGTAAGAATGACAGACAAGAAGACAGACACCGAAATTTCTACTTTTGAGAAATATGGAACTGTCTTTTTCTATCCATGCATGCCTGCATGAATGCATGTAGTGTATATATTTGTGAGTGCACTACTGTGCATTAAGAGAACATCAATAACATCACGTTCCTTCATTCTATATTACTTTAATGCAATTTTTCTCATTCTTTTATATTATTTCTTGTGAGCGCGTGTGTGTTAAAATCAAATTAAACTTGTTCATCTTTTTTTTACCGAAAACAATTTTTGTACTTACACTTATTACAATTAGTTACAGTATTTATTTATATTTTTTCTTGTTGACTCTAATATTTCGAGCTTCAATGACATATTAGTCGGTCGTACAAATCTAAAAGAGTACATGTGCATAAAAATCAAATAAGAGAAAAAATCTACTTTACACACGATTCTAAGTTTGGACAAGAAAAAAAGTTAGCAAATGTGCAAATCTCTCCTCGTTGTCATTTAAAGTAGACAGAGTACAAGAATACATCTATTTATCCACAATTCAAAAAGATTTAGCCAAAAGTAGAAGAAAACAAGTGTGAAAAGTTATTACGTGAAGACAAATCACTACTTTTAAAATCTTAACCCTTTAGGTTAAAATAGTAAGTGCCTACATTTACTTTTCCATTGTCATATATCAGGTTGACCGATTTTTTACATGAAATTCCTATTAAACCTAGTAACAAATATGAGATGCTTGTCATAATTCAGCCAAATAATTCGCATAAAATACATGTTGTGCGAGAACACGTTATAAGTGTGCCGATTACATTAAATGACCCATAAAAATTTACAAGTTAATGAATTTTCAGTTGGCATTGAGATTTCATGCTAATTTGCATATATTTATGTGTGCCTTAATTGCTCGAACATCAAGTGACAGTTTATGTGGGCTATAAATTCGAGCTCGTTAACTTTACAAGAGACAAGTGTGTTTTAATCTAATTGTCATGTAATATTCAATTAGCCATGTTTTATAGGAAATCTGTATTAATTGGCAAATTGCAAATCTGAAATCAAACTAGAAAATACTAATCTTTAAACGGTAGCTGTAAATTGATTGTCTGTTTTGTAAATTGGCATAGGGACCTCATGTAGATATTAAATTAAAATCAAGTACGACAAACCTATAAACTTGTGACACTTGTGGGTGAATACCAAATGGGGAATATTGATACAGGCTAAATTAAATTGTGTGATGGGGTGTTATCATGATTGAAAACAGTTGGAGGGCTGTTATTTAATATGAGATATTAATTGGTGTATTTTTTTTGTCACAGGTAAACTGGTAAATCCTTTCACTCAACCATTACTCTTGTTTCAACCAACAACTAAGTAAGTGTGGAAGGCATGAGAGTTCTTGTAAATCGCATCTAACCATGAAACCTTTCCATAATGTAATTGAACCCTTGTTTGACTCTGAGGAGTACCTTGAGTACATGGATTCAATTCCAATTCTTAAACGAATCTCAATTGGAGTATTTAAGTGGGCAGGCGATGGGGTTCCCAATGATGCTCATTACTGGGGAAAACAAGACTTCCTTACAGGTATGATTATTTGGATTGTTTAATTAATACAAAATAGTTGCTAAATTGTAGTTGCTATTTTCATGGAAAATAATATTTGCGAGAACATGGGTATAATGAGATTTTTGTTGAATTTCAGATCCACAATTCCAGGGTGATAGCGAAATTAATTACTTTAGAAAAACGAATACCGATTTAGTCACTTTTCTTCAAACGGAAGGGTGGCTTTGCCTTGTCAGGATTAGAAAGGTTCTACGGATGCTCAATAACATAGAGAATTATGAGGAAACTATTGAATCCCTGTCAAGGGTAAGTTACAAATATGCATTACAACTAGTGAAAGTACTCAGTGCTGTTTTTTTTTGCAAAAAAATCATGATTTTTTCTGATTTCTTTTCAGACTGCTGGATTTCCAGTTGATTCCTGGGGAGGTGTATTTGAAAAAATGCATCCTCATCAATGTCGATGCGCACCATGTTCCGCACTGCGAGAAGTCAAGTAAGCATGATTACTTTTTTAAGATTTATTATTTAATTGCGAATTTAATAGGAATACTTTTAGGTTATTCAGTTTTTGGTCAAAAGGATTGATTTTATTTATTAAATAAAATGTATTTGGGCAAAATTTGGAAAAGGCCTTGCCTTATTTTGACATGCGTGGGTGGATTTTAGTTTCCCTTTTATTTCCAACTTGGTTTTTATTTCTGAAGGTTTATTTAGCATTTTTTAAATTCTAAAATGTCTTAATTACTTTTCCCAGGAAGCAACTCGTCAAGAAGAATATTTCCGGCCAAGAAGTTACTCAATCAGTCATTCACCACATTCGACGCTGTGTGTACCGCGTACTTATATCAGGAGTTGATAGGATTTTCGAAACGTTCTGCAGTAGGAGATTTAGCGTTGTGTGGTTCATACTCGCTGAAGAATTTGACGAGCACTACCGTGACACGGAGTTTGAAAAACTATGCAGTCTAATTATGAATGATATCGTAGCTATTGAGCCACTGTAAGTGCATAATATTAAATATGAAATAATATGAAAAATTGAGATATATTTTTGTTTTATTAATCAAGTAATGATTATGTGTGTTTTTTAAAGAACGAGTCTCGGAAATTTCGGGAAAACGCTACTGGAATTGTTTGAAGGTGCCACTGATCTCGCAAGGGCCCTGCTGCATAAATTCGCAGTGATACTAGGAGTGCAAAAAATGACCTACACAGCATCAATGAACTTCATTATGTGTAAGTTAAGCTGAACACTTATTTAAAACTCGAAAAAAATCGAGATAATATTTAACATCATTTTGTAATTTGATACATTTTCATGGTTGCAGTTTACATCGACAGTTTTAACATGCTAATCAGAATGTTGAGGTGGTTGGAAAACAAGTTCAAAGTATTTAATCAATTGGCTAACAGAATCTCAGACCAAAGTTATGACGACAGATTGGATTTCAAAAGTTTACTTTTGCACGCTATGAATAAGCTTGTTTACGGCGTGCATGACGTTGTCGATCGAAGGGAAATCGCTTTAAAAGTCGTAAGTTGATTGGTTTTGGAACTTCGAAATAAAACATTATTCTGCAAGTAAGCATAATTTCTCAAACATGAAATTTCTCCGTTTTGTGTTACAGATAGCTAATTATCAAAAACTTCATAAGAAGTATTTTGGGCCAAATATTGAGAATTTAGTGAGGTATCTGGATTACATTGATACAACACTGTACGCAGCAACTTTAGTATTTGAAATGGCCAAACTTCCTTGTAAATGGTGAGTTTTCAGATTTTTTTTCCGTCGGTTCTAATTAATAATTATATAGTAGAATGAGTAATTATAATTTTTAAAATGAAAAAATATATTTTGTTGTCTTTACAGCCCGACTTTTAAGGTGCCTAAGAAGAATGTGATTGACACCGCACTTTACATAAACCCTTACCGTGACGATCAGTTTGACGCACCACAAGTATTTCATTGTTATTGGCAAGACCGGTTTGTCATTGAAAGATCGCAAACTCCTTGGAAAATATTATACAACAACAAGGCCAAAATATTACTACGACTGTCTCTGGAAAATCCTGCGGATAAAAACAAGAAGTTAGCCATTAATTTATTCTTAGCGGAGGAAAATCCAACAATGGAGGACAGGATTAAGGACCAGTATTTCGCACTTTACGAATCAAGACTTGATCGTCTAGCGGACTTTTTCGATGTTCTCAAACAAGAAGTCATAGAGTATTATGCTACTACAAATCAACCACTAGATTGTTTGCCGAAATTCAGGAAAGATCCAAGTCGGCCCAAATGTAGCCCTTTGTCGGGTGGTGCAATGTGTCGAAGACTTAATTCAAATGCTAATCTATCAAAGATCTCGTTGCCGGTTAAACTCAGGCGGCCTGACAGGCGATCTCGTTTTGCCAGAGATAACCGCGTAGCTATTTTAAATTCTCTTATGCAAAAGCATCGGAAAAGCAAGAAACCCTCTACCATTCAAAATCTCGAACAGCTACTCACATTTGCAATGAAATATGGTAAAAAAAAAAGATAAAATGCTGTTTTGTCCGACATACTTTCATAATAATGTTGATTCTAAGTATGCAAATTGGTTTGTAATTTATTAAGGGGTCGAAGGCGCCGGTATGTTACCAGAACTGACTGGTGACATGAAGGATGTATACGTCTCAATCACATCTGTTGACAAAGCTCGACGAGCCAAAGCCGATCAGGAATTCTCTCTCCATGAACTGATGTCTTTCATTATATTCTGGTATGCTAGACATGGATGTGTCACGGAATTTGAGGGTCACACTCTTCATAAAACAACATTTGGCGTGAGTGCAATCTTTATTTCGCTTTTGTTAAATAGTGCGCATAATTCATCGGAATGTTCAGTGACGAAATTCGTCCACGCGAAAATGACATCATAATAACTTCCCAAATAGCTATACACTTTATTGCAGTTTTCCTTAATAAAAAAACAGCAATCTCACACTAATGATCTACATCCGCTTTTTAGCTGCTTTTAAGGAATTTGATGAGATTTAGATGAATTATTTGAGGAGATGGTCATTCACTTCCGGTTTCAGTCAGTCATTAATAGATAGGTAGTTTTAGTATACAGGAAGACATACCGATCAAGAAAGTTTTATGGAGTTTACATTAGTATCAACTTGACAATGACAGTAAATAGTTTCCAAGTATTTTTCAACAAGGGACAAATTACAAATTACATAAATGCAAAATGTGACTAACATAATGAAACTTGGTGAAAACATGTGCATGATTACCTGTATCAGAACACAATGGCAGTTCATTCTCTGACTTTCTCCAAAAATTCAATGCCAAAATTCATGGAAAAAATCATTTTGATAAATATCCTTAAACGTATGTAGGTATGCACGTGTGAAAGCACATTTTTGTGACAGGAAATAAACGCCAGTACAGTGGTTATTTTGTGGCATCATACAAATGAGTTACGGAACAAAGGCAAAGTAGCCGATCCAATCAAATTATCTAACACTGGTATGGTAATGATGGTACAATACAACATAAAATTCGGGAAGCTTAAATATCGCCATTGAATCTAAAGTGTATGAAAATTCATCTTGTTAATTCTTGAAATTTCGATGCTATAGGTATTCATAACAGCATGTTATCAAGTTCTAAATGTACAGTTTTGTTTTCATGCTGATTAAATTACATTTACGGCCGCTGAAGTAATATGACTCTTAATTGCGCTGTAATAAAAGAAGCATCGTAAAAATCAGGTAACGTGTCATGATTGCGACTGTCGCAGTAGACAGCTTCCTGTTAATTTGTCTTTTCTCGGAAGCCTAGTAAGCAGGTGTATTTGCAAATGCGTGTTAGTCAAGTTAACTGCTCGTGTAGTGTACATCAGCCACCATCTTTTGTATTAAATATACATTCCAATTCCATCTTTGTGATAAATAAATCTACCAATTAAGCATAACTTTTGGGAGAGGAGAGGAACGTGAATTTTAGTTAAAAGTTTACTGTTGACTGTCGACGTGGCAAAAATTTAAATATGGTCATATTCGTCACAAAGCAGTGCAATCAGAAAAATACTTTTGCTAAACGACTTTGATTTTAATTAGAGATTTATTTTTTTACTCACATATTAATTAAAAGTTAGATTAAATAGAGAAATTAATAAAACTAATAGTGATAATTTAGAACTTTAGCATTAAATATTAATTATTTTGTTATTTACTTAACGCACGTATTGACCTTCATCCGTGATTAATTTAATGAAGGTTTTATTGCCTAACCATTCTATGAAATTGTAAGTTGCGTAAATTTTTCTTTTAATTTACAATTAATCACACTCTGCAAATTTTTGAGTATAGCTGAAGGTTATTTTTTAGTTTAAAATATTAGGGAGCCGTTTTCTGCTGTAATTTAGTTCTTTCTTCAAAACTTGACCACATCATATTTCTGAGTTTTTACTTCAGAAATTAAAATGGCTGACAAGTGTGTAAAGATCTATTCACTGAAAAAGACTAGAAGTTGTGATATATGTGAGCTGTTTGAAATTTGTGATTATTGGCAGTTGAGTGAGTTTTATGAATTGTGGGAGGAGGTAAGGGAAAACGACGCATCAGAATGTGCTGTGGAGTGCTTGGAAAACTGGCTGTGTCTGATTTCATATTATAACGAGCTTGCATACAAAGTAACACACGAATTCTATCCTATTTTTTCTTAATTTCTCATTTTGTAAAATACGTTTTGAAATTAACACACACAAACAACATGTAAATATGTATTTAATCCATCATTTCAGAATTTGCATGAGATTTTTTTGTATCAATTCAAACTTTCGCGGTTTGATTCAAGTGCATTTGAATTTTGAATGCTCGCGCTCAAACCACATTGCTGTCGTATGTTCGTATTTTCTTTCTTTCTTCATTCTTTCTTGAGCTTAGGTAGCTTTAGTCCACATCTAAGCAGAGTTACGGCTGCGCCATAATCATTACGTAATTTGGAGAGTAGCAAGCAGGGTCGTTCTATGCATTGCGATAAGTTATTAGAAAACTTTCCAGATTCCAGAGATTTTAACTTCTTGCCGTGCGCGTTCTAGTAAACAAAATAGTTGTTTTTTCAGTATTTCTCAGGTGTCAATTGTCAATTAACTTTCGGTATTTGTTAAAAATTAAGCATACATATTTATCATCACATCCTTTGTCTTTGTTAACATTAGTCTGCGCTTTCATTTATTTTTCAACCATCGCTTTCACCCGAGACATCTGTAACCGTTGCTGTAGGTGCAAAGTTAGTGAAAGTTAGGTGTGAACTATTGTTAATTAGTACCTGAGGCAGGACTTGTTTTTTTTTTTGAAAGGAGAAAATAGTATTTTTAATTAAAATTACTCAGCATTCGCGGAAAAATTAAACACAATGATCTATGATGTATTTACAGTGAAAGAGCTTAGGGTAAGTTTTCATGAATTTTTGAAAGTATGGCCATTCATCATTGCTAGTTAACAAGATAGTCATAATTTTGTGGATTAGGATTTAATCGCCATCTATGTAGTAAATTGTGGGAGGAAAATAGAAAGTTTACGGTTTAAAAAAGCATGGTTTTCTTTAAAATAGTTTGAAGACAATAGGTTAATGAAACTACGTATTAGCTTGTATACCTAAATACTTGACCTAAATAGAGTTTTTCAGAGAATTGTCAGCCATTTTTATCATGAATGGTGTGCATGCCCTCTTCTATTTGCGACTTGTCACACCCCTAACTTTCCCTTTTTTTCTGTAACTCTTTCAATATTTAAATGCTTTCATTTAGTATTAATCAAAACTTACTGGGAGTATTTTTACATTCACTCTTCGTGATTTTTTAAACTTACACCACTTTAATACTTTCACGAGAACTTTGTGTACTCGGGTGCATAAAATACACATTTGAACAGACTACTAAACATATTTATGTAGTTAAAAGAAATATTAATGAAATTAAATCAATTAATTGTGGGATTTGTCTCTTTTCTGTTTCCAGTGCTCAAAAGCCAGCTTCAAAGACAGCTTTCCATTGTTATACAAAGCCGCTGAAGAACTAGACGCTGCTGTTGGAGAAGGACTTCTTAGTGACAATGATCTGGCGATTCTTGAGAAAGGATTGTCCAGTACAATGACTGAGGAAGAAATCAAACGTTGTAAAAAGGGTTTGGAAACGACTCTGCTTATGAAGAGGGAGTTCAACGAATTAGTTCAATCGAAACGAGCTTTTGCGAAGTTATCATCATCTGGATTTTGCGTCACGCTTTCGGGACCTGCTGAAGCGGCGGGTGTTTTGTGTACTGAAGGGGATACAAGAAAGGGGGATTCTTGTCCGCGGAAAGTTAAGCCAACCACAAAGGTAACTGAAACCCGGACTAGAATGCGAAAGACTCTTGAAGGCCGCCACACAGAGATTTTAACTACTACTACTACTCAAAGTTGTACCATCAACATCCAGCAAGCTAAGATTCACATAAGCGACGAAGTGAAGCCACCACCACCTCCACCTGCTCCTAAACCTCAGCCGCCAGCGCAGACGCAACAGCAACAGCAACAACAACAGCCACAACCACCTGAAACTACTACGATGCCAGCAGCTACCGATATGGATGTGGACGAAATCGTCCAAATGATAGAAGGCACTCATCTAAAAATAGATCCGAATCCAAAGAAAGCTGCGAAAAAGGCTAGACAGAAGGAAAAGAAAGAACAGGAACGCCAGCGAATAGCAGAAGAGAAGGAAAGAGAGGAAGAACAGCGAAGGCAAGAAGAGCTCAGACGCATAAAGGAAGAAAGGAGAAAAGAAGAGCAAGAGCGTAAAAGGCGTGAAGCAGAAGAACAGCGTCGGAAGGATGAGGTTTTGAAAAAGCAGAAGGAACTTGCCGAACAGAAGAAAGAAGAGCAACGCAAGAAGCGTCAAGAGCTGGAGCAGAAAAAGGTGGAAGAAAAGAAGCTTAAAAAGGAGGCTAAGAAGCAGCGTCGAGAGCTGCGGAAGAAGGAGTTGGAAGATAATGGAGGGGGGAAAAGGAGATCATCATCAGCCACTGAGTCATATACTAAGACTGATTATAACGACAAAGGAGATGATCAGGCACAAACCGTAGATATGATCTCAGAAAAGGAGTATGGGCGTCTGAAGCATGAAAAGGAGCAGAGAAAACGGGAGGAGGAGGAAGCAAGGCGTTTGGAGCAGTTGCAAGCGCAGGAGCGCTCTCAAGCTAACAAGAAAAACAAAAAGAAGAAGAAGAAACCGAAACAGTCTGACAGTCAGAACGCTAGTGATATAAACAATATGCAATCCACTGAAAATGGAGATGTCAAGGCTGCCCCTGTCGGCCAGCCTCTTATTGAAATTCTAAGCTCGGCGAAAAATACTGAGTCTTCTGGGAAAAATCCAGAAGAAAAGAATAACCTTGTCACAATCAAGAAGCATATGGATAGCAGTGTTACAATTAGCATGAAGGGCAAAGAAGGAGAAAACGATTTGGTGTACACACTAATGAACGGGCAAGGTAATTGTATTTTCGAAATTTGCTTCTGAAGCCTTACCACTCAAGTAATATGAAACAGAATGTTAATTGTTCTGTTATTAAATTCTTTTTTCTTACGCTTTTTAGTTTACCCAACAACTGTTGACGGCAAAATACGTACTGAAGCTCCATTACCTTTACAACACACCACATTTGTGAAACAGGAAACTGTCAGACCAAATCATGTTGCCCCGGTGCCAAATTCTACACACCATTCTAACATGGTGAATGTCAGTGCTGTAAAGAATCCAGTTTATCAACATCAAGGTAAATCCCTAATAATATTTTATCTAGCTTTGAGAATAGCCGCTGTAGTAATTTTAAGAAACACTTTATACGCAATTAAACTTTATGGTAAATTTTTGGTTTGATTTATGCAGCACCCATGGACAACTCTCACCACTACTGCAAGGAAAATTCAGCGTTGGCAGAGATTGACTTGTCTCAGCTGAAACTCCCACCTGGTATAACTATAACAAAAGTTCCTCAACACATGAGCGGTAATTATCCTTTGATATTTTTATTGATGTCATGCAAATGTTTAAGACATTTAACGTATAACATGAATGAACACATTACTTGTTATTTTATACAACCACTTTTATTTTTAAATGTATTACTTTAGCTCCCAGATGCGACGGTATGAATGGAGTGCACAACACTGATTATCACTCACGAACTGTTGTTCCACCTCCGCCGCAACACAACATGGCTGACTACCACAGGTCTGGATCTGTCAGTGTTAATGATCACAGAAACAACTCAAATATAATGGTGGTTGACAGTCGATGCTCCAGTTTGGAATCACCGGTGATCGGTGTTCGTCCATCAGATATGGTATGCTATATTACCTTAAATGCTAAATTCCTCAATTTATAATAATTATGTACACTTGTTACAAAACTTTTAACCTTTAAAATTGTATTCTATAAAATCAGGCTTTTGGTGCTAACGGTACACGGCCGTCTTCAGAAGCGTCTGTGGCATCAGATCGCCCAAGCTCTGGACTTGATTCACTTTGCAACAACCAATCAGTCTCCAGCCCATTCGTCAATCGCACAGGGTTTCATAGTTCGGAAATGATAAATAAACGAGTTCCAATCTCTTTATCTTCGCCATTCACGACTGCATCGCGTAATGAGACGCCCTCTCCAGGATGGCATAATGATATGCATCCAAGTAAGTTCCTATAATGACGAGAAGCGAAAGTCGTAAAATAAATTTGATCAGTGATTATATCAACACATTCTTTTATACTTTTCCAGACTTATGTGTTGTGCCCGGAATGATTGCTCAGAATAACATTACAGCAAATGACAGGCATGGATTCTGGTCTTCCACTCCTGCCAGTCCAGTTGCTTTTCCAGTGGCAAATTCTGTTAATGAAAGTTACTTACGAGCTCAAGATCAGCACTTTCAAAACTTTGCAAGGCCACGGCCTCAACCAAGGGGAGGATATCCTCCTCAACCGGTCAAAAGGACTTCTCCACCATCTGGAATATGTGTTGATAACAATATGTACACCGGCAAATCACCTACTTCGGACTTCAGACCTATCGGCAGAGTTGGGAACAACGCTTCTCCTCATCTTCAGTATAACCAGGCTCCAATCCCTGTGAATGGCTCTACTACACCGTCACACTTGGGTCCCATAGGCTTCAAGCCAACAATGGAGCAATCTCAGACGAAAACAATTGACCAATGGACTCCTTGGAATCATCATGCGGAACGATTAAGTCCAGAGGTCAACACTGTTACATCTCGGTATACTCGGGGGGATATTCCCTTGGCATTGACTAGCGTGCTAAGTGATGACATCAATGGACCTTGGGAGTCCACCCCTATCGAGAAACCTGCAGCCCGATCAGTAAACCCTTTTGGCCCAATCGGATCTAACATTACTCGACGATCAAGCAACGCTACCACCAACGGAATTCATGGGAAGATTACAGAGAACTCTGAATCTGATGACTCTTCATTTTGGGGGTACAATCGGACCTTCTAAGCAATTTTCTCACTGGCAATTAAAATGATCTACTCGGTTGCGAATGAACTCGAACTCTTTGAAATAGATGACTTTTGATATGTATTGAACTGGCTAGGGTGTTTATTTTTACATATAAAATTAATCAAAATTCATCAGTATATAAACATACTACACGTTTGTACAACTGTAGTTATGCTAATAGTTAATAAATAAATGAAATATAAGTATATCTAAGAAACTCTAATATATGCACATGTTATATTATTGGTAGGAAATATATATGAATACAGTCTTCATTTACAATAAAGAATATGATTGTACCATTACCTTTCATAGTCTACTTATTTAAAATTATTTATTTGCAATTACAACTTGAAGTATGCATAATTAAACATATTTTCTATAGTTGTAACTTCAATTTGCATTCTGTATCCTTTTTTGATGGTATAATCATGTTAGCAATTTAATTCATCCGTGGAATCCATGCGTTAAGCCTAAAATCGAGTTGAATTTCTATCCCCCAATTGGCTACATAACAATAATCGGATCTGTCAGCGAAACAATGATGACTTTCTTTATAAGTTTATTTACATTACATATATTTACACGGGTCGTGTTTGGGGTTCCAATGCTAGAATATCTGCAGCTAGAATCTAAATTAGCATTTATACCCTTCAAAACATAAAAACATCTATCAAGCCGATGTAAATAAATAGCGCAGTTAAAAATATGAAATTCATTACATTTTTCAATGCATTCGCATGAAGTCTCTGACCCTTTATATTTATTTCACCAGTTGACCAACCAATATAGTCCATTATCCCCAGATATTAAGGTCGTGTGCCTTTAGCTTATAATTATAATGTTAGTGTTGGTGAACACGAGAACAGACAGACAGCATTAAGCAGTTCATAAAATAGTTTCCAAAAGTAACAGTAAGAAGTACATGTCTACTTTACGTACTAACACGTCGAGACGCCATGTGACTTTGTTTTCAATGAATATTACTTTTTCTGTAGAAGCCCCTTGCGTATTTCTTCACGCGTGGTGAAATATAATAGGTTATTTTCTGCTTCGTTGATCTTTTCAACTTTTTCCAACCTAACAACTTGCAGTGATACACTAGAATACCACAAGTATGCAGCAAATGATCACATTTGTTTTTCCTATTTGGCAACTTTGGAAAGTGACAAATAATGGAATAGCAAGTCTAAGAACAAAATCTTTCCAGATAAACTATGTTTAGCTAAAATCATTTCTGTAAAATTGTGAACCAACCGAACGAATAACATTCTTGTTCTTTGAGATTGCTATTACAAACCACAAACCTACAGAGCTAACTTTTTAGCTGTCATCTCTTCCTCTCTAACGAAAATACCAACAAAAATGCGCATTTTAGGTATTATCATGTCATCTCGAATTATTATCTGATTCAACTTTTTGTCACCATTCGTTTGCTCATAAAACTCTCATGGGAATAACTTTGTTTAAGAACATGACCAAGCCCTATTATTGCTTTCTCCGATGAAAAGTCGTTGTGATATATATACCGTTTATTAGAATTACTAATATTTCCAACTTACAGCCCATTCCCCAAATTTCTTTGGAAGATCATAATCATGCAGTTGAATTGGAAATGTTTTTGGATAAACTTCATGTATCATTCATGTCTTCTGGAATTCGTTGATATTACATTTCGTTCAGTAGGTTTGTTGCTAAAATACATGCATAAACGAAGCTGAATTCTTACAAAATAAAATGACATCAACATTAATTTTGTAATCAAAATACGTTTATTCGAACAATTTTTAAAATATTACTTCTTAAAAACTAAATTATTGAATGGTTCATTTATAATCATGATTTCAAGACTCATTCTTTGAAAGCTTGAACTCTGAAGTTCTGAAGTAGTAAAATAAGTAAAGATACATACTTATTCGTTGTCGTCCACGCATATTTTTGACTTGAAACTATGTCTCTCATAATGCCCCAATTTCACATTTGGAAACTGGACTGTCATGAATGAAATATTGGGCTTCAAGCCGGGTTCTGAAATGTAATACTCAAACATTTTGGGGAAAAGGACAACGAAGATTTTTTAAAAATAGTAATTTAAATACATCAACATCCTAAAAGCAAATATCGCATTTGTTACTGCTCTTCCTCAGATGTCACGAGGTGTAGTCAATAAAAAGTGGAAATTAGACAGAGGACCACCACCACCCTTTTTACAACAAAGCCGGTAATCGTTTATTTTCTGGTCTGAGACCCATCCTCATTACACTGCCTATTAGCTATAATGGCTAGAATTTCCAACACTCCAACGAATAGATAAAAGGAAGTACAATTACTTTTACCACTCACACTTTCCATCTCTACTCCACAGAACCCATAAATAAATAAATAAATTCAGACAGAGAAGTAAAAATATAAGTGCTTTTTTGAATGTGTACACACATAAGCTAATACTCTAAAACCAACAGTATATACATACCTACCTATACAAATTTCGTAGAGAAATAAAAAGGAAAGTGTTGGTTTGGCTAAAAACCTTTGGGAATACCATCAAATGAAACACGGTCAATTTTCGCTCATTCTGATTCCCATTTGCGCCTCAAATTCTCCCTATTTCGCGCTCCATAAACCCATCAGAGCCAAAATATTGGCTGAAGCTCGGCTACTGGAAAACTGACCTTTTTTTCCTTTCTCCATCTCTAAAAGGTCCTATTTCCAAAATACACACACACTTTCACTGTTTGCCACAATTTTACATCCATTCTCTCCTGCCTACTGATATTATGATGTATTACTTTAATATAATGTTTATGTGAAGCAGACTCTAGAGAATGAGATAGAAAGAGAGAGAGAGCAGATCCTAGAAAAAAGGTGCTTTTCGTATTACATTTTTTTCTTCTTCTTCGTCTTTTCCTGCTTTCAATTCGACAGTACTCACAACGTTTTTTATACTGCTCTCCTGATACCGTTTTCTTTGAACCCAATCTTCTCCTTTAAATACACACACTCAAAAATATAATGTATAAATATATATAAAGAGATGGATAGATCTATATATACCAATGCCTTTGTCTATACGCTATTTTTTTCTAAGAATCCTTAGACTAGATTGGTTTAGCTCCTCTCTCCTTTTTTTGGTTTGAGTGGGCTCTTTAGTCACTGAATGGTTGAGTGTTAAAGCATGTGCTTTATAAAGAAGATGCGTATTTGGGATGATAATACTTTCATTTCCTTTCGCCACCTCCGAAAAACCATTTACATTTCTAACCAGCGCTCTCTCCTTCTTACTTTAGCCTTTAAATGTATTGCAATAGTGGAAAACACCTTTGATGAAACTAACCTTGTTACAGCGTTCCGTTCTTGGTATATTATGATAAGTACAGGGCATATTGGTCTTGTAAAAACTTTTATAAATGTATACACACTGTGCTTCACATACTCACGCCAGTGTGTACTTTCTCTTTTGTTTCCTTTTTATTTTAAGCCTATTTTATGTTGGTAATAAGGTGGAATTCCGAAATAAAAGAAAATGGAAACTGAAAATAAGGCGGAGAGAAAAGGATTTTTGGAGAGAATGGATGTGTTTAGCAATTTTCCTTGAATTTGTTCGCTTTGAGCGGTTTCTGACCTACATAACCGTCAGCAGTTAAACATTCAAGCTGCTAACAATCTATATACTCTATGTCTACACACACAAGTTGCTAGTATTTATAGTATCCATTTCTGACGGCGTCTTTTTAGGAAAATAGTTTCATTTTGTGAGATCGATGAATTTTAACAGTTCTCAGAACTGAGTAATCATTACCAATTAAACTTATACACAAAAAGTATGTTTAACAAACATATATTAATTGGGTGGTAAAGCAAGCACCATCATTTTATAGGTAATGTACACATCTTTGAAAATAATTCAAGTGAATGCGTAATGGATATAAGCTTATGTGTAAATTGAATAGAAATACATGAGCATCCTAGCAAATAATTCATGTTTTGAGTGCAAAGGGAAGTGATTATATTGGACCCTTTGATGTCCTCTTTCAATTTCTATGCTCACTTTACCTTCTCCTTCTCTCTCGCTTTCTCATTTACTCTCTCTCTCTCTCTCTCACTCACTCTCTATTTCGTCTCAATCATTTGTAAGGAAGTTGATTGCCAGAGTTTTGCCAAGCTAAATAGCACAAGAGAGAGTTGAAGAGTATAAAAAGTCACTATATACTTTTCTCTCTTGTGAAAGCACAATGGGCAGGGACAAACAAAAGAAAAGTCATTGCGAGTGATTAGTTTTGTAATGGGAAAATCCCGAGGCTGTTTTATTCTTTGCTCCCATTCCTCCCATTAAATATCATGTTTAATATGAAAGGATGACTTGCTCATATATATACAGTCCTCTCGTGATAAACTCTGAAGTGGCTAGTAGAATACATCCATTCTTTTCACATAACTATTAGACCACCACAACTTTTCATAATGCTAACGTTACTGCCTTCAGTTATAAGCACTTCTTCTTCCTACACAAAACCATGTTGCAATGCAGCCCGAATAATGCATGCAAGTTAAAAAGGACTTGATGTGAGCGAGAGAGAGAGTGTGTGTGTTGCGTCGTTTTGGCTTATAGTAAAAAGTCGAGAGAGACACAGAGGCTCAGTTCAGTCGCAACAATACAACCGCAATAATGACACAACACACAACCCATAACCATAAATACCTCAAGCTATGAATATAATATTAACTATTGCATAAAAACTTTTTTTACCATAGAAAATGAAGTGAACAAAATGTCAGTTGCCTGTTTACGTCTTTGTCTCCTTTTATTGCACAATGGAAAGGATTCCTTACGAAGTGAACAAACCAGCAAAGTGAAATATAAAGGACTACTATTATCATTATTGTTATTTTATGATCTGACTGACAACGTTTTCAGATTATTGGTCTAGTGAGAAGATCAATGATGAGTTGCTTCAAGGAATTAATTCAAAAAAAAATTCTAAAGATGCATATATACTTTTGTGGCTAAAAATAACAAGTATAAAAATTAATTGGGCATATAGCAAAAAATATCAAAAGCAAGATTCACTGTAAAACTGGCATATAATTAAGCTTGCAATCGAATCAAGACCATTTAAAACATTCCCTTGTTAACCTTCTTTGTTATACTTTCCTTTTTTTGGTTAGAGCAAATTAAATGTAAAAGTTTAAGAAATTACGCTTCATTGTCGGGGTTTTGACTAAAAGAAGCTATCTGATTTCTTTCCATTTTCTCATCTCTCGTATTTACAAACTAGTTAGCTTAACTAACTCAAACCAGTAAAAACAAAGAAATATAAAACAGAGATTATTCTTGTTAATAACCATTTCTGTGGAAACACAACCTAATAATATACTTGCAACCTCTTCAAAAAAGAAACAACCGTTGTTTCTCAACCGTCTAAAGTTTTTAATACTATATTGTTCAAAAGACGGAAGAAGGCGTTCAGAGAGTAAACTAGAGTAACAGCCCAACAGTGAAATGAAAAAAGGGGATGATGATGAAAATGGGTAAAGAAATTTAACAAGAAAAGCGAGTTTCTCTCTTCTCATCGTGTTGATTATATTACAACTAAGTAGCTAGTAGAAAGTTTTAGTGGTTGCAATAATGACGGTTACGATTTTTCTCTTTCTTTTCATTCTCGTGTTTCTACCGACCGAAAATGGCTCTCTGTAAAAACACATTTTGATTCTAAATGAAAAGGTAAACAACTTGTGTTGTTATGTGTACGCTTGTGTATTTAGATGTTATACATCGATTTTCCCTCAGCATCCAGCATCCATCGTCGTCATCAAAAAGGATGACGATAATCACAACAAAAGTTTTTTTTGGAGGAACACACACACACTCAACTCAACTCACCATCTTCATCAAGCGTCATCATCATTTTCATCCTCTCTCTCTCTCTATAAAGCAACCTGAGCTGAAATATTATCCTATTTCCTATTGTTCATTATTTTTAGTCACTTTTCTTTCTCCCTGGCAGGATTTCCCTCTCTTTTTACCTCTTAATTAATAGAGCTGTTATGTACTGATGAGTTCATCTCCTTTTTGACTCTTTGCTGATCATCACTTTTGATGGCCTTACTCATTTTGAACCACCCCGGCGGGCCACTCTCGATAATGTGATGTGTTTAATGAAATATCTACCTTTTTTATACAGTTTCTCCCTACATTATAAGGTGATATGTGTACTAATACGCTTTATCGGAAGGAAGCTAGTGATGGTGACGATGATGATGATGTTGATGCTCCTTGTCAAAGACGAGGACAGTGATATTAGAGACACATCCCATATATAATCTACAGATATACAACTTTTTATAAGTATTTTGTGTCGTAGAAAATTGTGTTATTGGATATGCAAAGTGTATTGAATGCTTTACAAAAAAAACCTCTTTGTAAACTATAATGGTTAATGGTAATGAATAGCCACTCACTATATTTTCTCTCTACATCATCAAACTACCCTTTTTATTCTAACATGTTGAATGTGTGTCTTTAGATGATTTGTATGCAATGACGACGATGATGAGGATGACTAAATAAAGATTTGTGAGCGTGTTTTTGGAAGACTGAGAGACGGGTTAATGTGACGGTAAAGAGAGTCCTCTCCAATTTACTTTGCATTTCATTTTCATTTGATAAACCACCATACGGTCGCGTCGCGTCCTCCTTTTACCAAATCACTCCATTCCAATTATTGACTTCGATACAAGTTGTTTTTACTCTTTTCATCAAGACCCAACTCTTTTATTTGTCCCCCTTCTCTTTTTTTTCACTCCATAATAAACTCTTCACCAGCTCATAATGATCTTGCTTGTTGAGATTAGTGTGTGAGTTGCGTATAACAAGTATGTATACATATCTATCAAAATCAAATGTGAAAAGATGATCTCTCTTTCACTTCTTTTTTATACATTAAATTATGGACATGGTTAGTTGGAAGGTAGTCGATCGAATAAACTATACATTTTCACAATAACATTTAAACAGTATTTAAAAAAATACTCTCAACTTTTCCATCAACCAAAACCGGACCAGAGCCCCCAAGCCCTAAGTAGTCAGTCAATCCATTATTGCCAAATGCTGATATATATTTTTTTCTTTTGCAAATGAAATATGGATTGATCGTTTAGTATTTTGCGCAACCCATTTTTTCTGTTATTCTTTTTAATCACTAAGTATTTTTACCCGTAATTTGATGAAGATGAAGCAGTCATCAGTTCCCCCAAAACATGTATTTATTTTGTACAAAGCAAAGCTAGAAAACAGAGAGAGAGAGAGAGAAAAGGGAATGGGACTCATCAACATTATCCCCAAAACATAATCTCAATCTCCATCATCGCCTCTTTTAATACTTCATTCATACTACTTATTTTTACCATATACCACACCATACCATCACCATCAAATCATCAAGATCAATTTTTTGATTACTTTTGATCGTACAAACCCTCCAAAAGCGTTGAGTACTTTTCTTTTATATGCTTTTTTTCTGCTACCGCACTCTACACACACACACAGAAGCTCAGCCTTTCCCTTCCCCATTTTAGCTTAATAGAAGCATTATAAAAAATATGGAATCATGTAAGCCGACCCCGGCAGGAACTACGACGACAACCCTAATAATACACTTAAATCACTGCTCTCTTGTGCATTTATATTACGTGTAGCTTTTTTTCTCTCTATTTCGGTAAGGTTTACTTTTACTCACTATAAAAACCCAAACACAAACTTAACTTTTTGTAAAAATACAACTTACTCAGAGATTCATAGACACACCATTTATTCACTCACATGATCATCATGATGATGATGTCTCTTTTTTCCAGACCAACAAAGAGCTCAAGCCAGTGAGTAACATTTGGCACTTGCTATCCCGATTTAGCCACCACATTTATTTCCTAATATTTCCCTGGTGGATTGAGAAGCCCTGATTTTCCTTTTTTGTATGTGGCAGCAAGTAAATTATCATTGGAGGAATTATGTGGATGAAATTAGGTTCAATGAAGATGTATTCGTCCTTGTAGTAATGATGTCCTGGCTTTTTCTCTTTTTGCCGTCATCTCATCTTGTCATTTTATAAGCTAAAGTGTTGTGCATTGCATAAAAAATACGTGAACTTACCGTCAAGTTGCATTTTTCATAGGAACATATTTAATGTCCCTCAATTTTCTCGTCAAGTGGTACTGAATATGGGTGTGAGTGCTGCTCGATATGTTGCTTTAATATGATTATTATTGTTGTTGAATAAATATGCTACTTAATGGTATCGTTGTTTCTTTGTTGAATTATACTTAAATGAACCCACGCTTCAACTTCAGTCAGCAAACGACTTGTTATGATATTTTGTATCGTATTTAAAAAACCATGATGAGATCATAAAGCAGCTTTAAAAATTCTCTAACAATGAAGCACAAGTCATCATCCTATAAAATTTGTTGCCGCATGCATACTTTAAAAAAATATACATTGTTAATCGAAAAGGTGCACTTCAAATAATAAAATTTAAAAAATTTAATCATTAAAGCAAGTTATATCGACAACAAACAACTTCCCTTTTGTTGAAGTACTTTCATTAAAATTTAAATTAAATGTGATCATTATTGACTTATTTGATGATTTACAGTAAAGTGAAAATATAAACGAGCAATTTTAAAAAGTTGTACTTGTCTCGGGAACAAATTATTACAGAAATCGAAATGTTGACAATCTTTATTTTCCGCTAGCTACTTTATAAAATTGCTATGCATTTTCTATGAATACTCTTTTTGATGTGCTAACGTGTTGGAAATTGGTGACGACATGTTTGCTATAAAAATGTATGCCTCTGTGAGATAAATTTTGTGCACCATATTTATGACAATAGCAAAGCATTGCATTATTATCAACTTGAATGCAAAGAAATTGAAAAGAATTGACTCCAGCGTGTGACAAGAGACTATATCTTTTAAAAAACGGACAACAAAATATACATCCTGTCTTCCTGATCAAAAGAACGATGAAGAAATATTTTCAATTCTCCAACAGCCAAAAAGCTACGCAGGAATATAAAAGGGAACACAAAAGCCAACACTTTCACGAAAATTAGACTTCGATTGAAGTAGATATATCTTTTTCTCATGTTTTTGCTTCCGTTCACCATTGCACTTTTTAAACTAAACTTATAGCGACGCGACTCCATTGACTATTGTACTTTCGATTCATCTGAAAAGCTTGACTACTTTATTTAGCTCGCATATTTTGATGTTGGTTGGTGACACGACACAACGATGAATTCTCTCTTGTAGACGGCGCATTTTTCACACCTTCTTTCTATATATTATTTTGCTTACCAATACCAAATGGAAAATATAAGGAGATGGGGAGAGGGTTAGACGGGGTAACTCTTGTGTCAGCAGGTGTAAAAGAAAAGTGAATGGTTTGAAATTGAAAGCAAATTATTTTAGCAAGTATTGTTGATATTTTCTTTGAAAGAATATACCTAAATACATTAGAACACTGGAACTAGCTTTCAGCAATCTATTTGTTTTACTGCAGAACAAAAAGAGTAATGACATATCCGGTGGCTTGTGCTATGATATAAGACTGCACATTTAATTAGAAATGGAGAAAGACACACGTTCCGTGGCACATTTGCCAAGTGGAAAATTTATTGAATGAATGAATAAATGGGAAAAAATGAACAGTAAAAGTTTTTTCCAGACATCTCTACAATTCTTTGACATCAATAGATGAAATCGTTCAGATGCATCTTCCAGACACATTTTGTCTGTCTAGCAAAAAGCAAGAAAGTACGTTTTGACAGAAATGATTGAAATTATTTATACGGTTACATTTGCACTGCAATTTTAACTGGAAAAAGTATTTATATAGTATGCTATGCATAAAATACCTATACTGGAATAAAGAAAAAATATGAAGAAAATGAAAAGCTGTACCACATGAACTACAGGTACGTGTGTTCGATTTAATATTAGAAATAATGGCTTATAATACCACACCACACAAAGAAGAATCACATCAAGGCCAGTCGATCCTACGTCATTCACAAAGGTTTAATGAAAAAATGACCGCAAGTGTGAATGAATGAAAACTTCTTTCGGAGCAATATTGAATATTACATTTCGTCTTAAAATATAAAACTTATTGTGTGTGACTATGTCGGTACAGCATTTCAGAGTAAAAAATATTTCTTCCAATTTTCATAATCAATTGCTGGCTATGGGCTTTTCAAAGGTTCATTCAGTTCAAATTAAACAGTTCATTCAAACTTTCCCCAAAGTAAAATATAAATATTTCGGATTATTTTCTTCTTACTTATGTCTATTTCTACTGTAGTTACACACAATCGTATATATATTTGAATGGAATTTTATTTTGAAAGAAAACTAACTGGATAGAGTGCAAGATCAAAGAATTTAGTCATTTTATGGTTCATTCATTTTATTCCTTGACTATTTCTGCGTGAAAAAAATCTCTCAAAACGTAGAGAGTGTCAAGAAGATTAATTTTCCATTAACTCCGATTGCACTTTTAATGTATAAATGATAGGCAAAATCAATAATATTAAAAAAGACACCATATTCATGAATTTGTAGGAAACTTTCATATCCATTTCGTAGCCATGAAAATATTTAGAAATGTCGAAGGAATGATCATCTTTTGACAGCTTTAGATTTAATGAAGAAAATCGTTTCTGCTACATGGAATGGTAAAAAATTATGATAGAAAAGCTATCCAACCCAACCAAACCCGAGAGGTGTTGTGATGTTGGATGTGATATTCAAGTAATTGTTCATATTTGTAAAATGGTGTTGCTTTAAAAAAATAAAATGCTCAAACAACCTCTCAAACCTTTTTTTCTCCTAAACAGGCGTTTATTTATGTGATTGTTATTGAGACAAAGTGCTCCGTCCTACTCATTTTCGTAATTATGTGTTTTTGTTCTCTTCCTTTTATTCTCGATGACAGCTTGTTCCCGGTTAGAAGATTAAAAACAGCTTTGTACCATCACCATACTATTTTTTAATTTAAAAGTTTTTCATTATCATCGTCACCAGCGACAACATCGATAAAGTGATGAGTGCACGTAGTACTTGCCAGTTTTCACACTTTTCACATGAAAAAGAAAAACGTTCAATGGGAAAAAAGAGGTGCTTGACAATCTTTGTGCTTGTTTCATTTTCAAATATATCACACAGCTTTGTATTCAGTATTCATTCTATAACAGTATGCATTTTTTTGCATACAAATATTTTCCATATTGCTTATTTGAAATACACAAGTTATAGTACATTTCTTGTTTTTTTGGGGGACAGCTGCAATGAGCAATCAAGGAAACTACTTTTTATGTTTTTTTTAAATGAATTATTTATGCTTATTGTAAATCATGAAAAAGCACATGAAACGAAAAACGGATGAAAGTCAAAATTGGACGATGATGAAGATAGTAATATAACTCTTATGAAAACATCTCGGGTGAATGAAGGAGTGGAAATGGGTACAAATCCCTTTCCAGCGATTTTTCACAAAGAGCACACTTCATGATAGCATGATTTGATAATATTATCATAACATTTCTGTTTGACTACATGTTTATACAGCGAATTCGATTAAAGTAGAAGAGAGAAAGAGAGATGCATACGAAGATGTCACTTTTTGGAAAGTTTTGTCAGGTGTAAAATAATTTGTTGGGCCGTGGTGACAAAAGAAGAACTACTACAACTACAGCAAATAATTTTTATCCTGCCATCATCCTTTCGTCGCGAAGAGAGGTAAAAACAGGTTATTTTTTTCTCGGGAACACCGCACCGCCGCTACTATTGCTTTGACTCTCTAGTACTCCATTGTAAAATGCTGTTAGTTTTTCTAGTAAAACCGAGGGATGATTTTTTTTGTGTAGAAAGATTGTCACAGTGAATGTATGGGATATGCAAGGCATACAAGAAATAATGTATGTACAATCCCGGGAACATGAAAATGGAAGGATTTATGTATTCACTAGAGGGGTTATCATGCTTCCAAGTACTCTTGTGTGAAAGACACGAGTAAAATATCAAAAGGATCAAGAATGTAATTTCGAGTGATGGCCGGGTTGTGTGCAAAAGGAGATGATGATGTCAATGTGAAGACATCAGTTGAGTTGTGGTGGAGTGGAATATACGTATAACATAGCTATTCTACATCGCTGATATGCTGTTCAGTTCACAGACAGAGAGAAACGCTCTCATGCCACAACTACAACAACTTTTTCACCTACATTACATTGTCAAACATAAGAACTAAAAAGCAACGAAAACCTAAAGCTTTACTTGTACTTATATGGGTCTTGTGGAGAAATGGGGGAAATGAAGACTTGAAGTTTTAGATCTCCTAAAATAAATGCAGTGCTATTTTACAGATAACTGGAAAATCTCAATTTAAAACGTTTTCGGCTATAATTTTTTTTGCTATTTGAAATTTAATATTCAAAAAAATATTTTCTGGTCATTTGTATTTGAAGTAGCATTTTCAAAGTATATTTATCGTAAGTTTTTTTATTTGATCAGTACATCGGTGATAAGACGTTTTTGGGAATTTATTTTCATGTTCGTTAATTTCAATATCTATTAATTTTAAGTGTAGGCCAACCACAATTTAAAGAAAAATGCGGCTGAACTCAAAGATTTTTTTTTCAAAAATAATACCGCAAAAATCACTTAAAATCGAATATTTTGTGTCTAACTCGCATTAGCGATTACGTCAAGTGAAATAGTGGCCGCAGGCTCAAACGCAAACCAAACCACTAAACATGAACGATTGCACACAATTTTTAAGATATTTTAAAACATGTCAAGAATTCTTAGTGTTTCTTTGTGAATAGAGAAAAGCCAGATTTAAGCATCAAAACAATCCGCTTTGATAATGATCCGATTTTAAGACAAGCAGCTTTTTGCGCTTTATTCGATGAACCACATGAAATTGATGATGAAATTGATACAGAAACATGAACATTCTCTGTAGAGAACAAATGAATTTAGAGAAAAAAGGAATAGGAACAATTGCTTAGAGAAGAGCAATAACTGAAAAAAGTTACCTTTTGTCTGCTCACAAGGCTTTTTGCAGGAAAAATGATATTTACATAAGCAGTATCATAAGCAGGCATTATCCTCACAGCAAGACCTCCTTCAAGTTATTTGTTCAACTTGAGTGGATTCATGTAAGCCACTGATGAACAAGAGCACTTACAGCGTATTTACATATAAACACAAGACTTCTACTTGATTCAATACAATACACAATAACATAATGCTTGACAGACACTGAACTACAGAAGTGCCGATGTGATAACGGCCGGCTGGAGCATTTAAGGTGTATCTCGAAAAATTCTAAATAATGCAGTGTACTTGTCCGTCTGTCTGTTAAAATCTTCATCTTCGTTGCTAAGCAACCATGGTCAAATTATAAATATCAATAAAAAGGACAAGCATTCAGGTATTTAAATGTAATATATTCTTACTTCATTTGTCAACTTTTTGAAATTCATAAATAGCAGCGTGTTATGGAAACAAACAAAATTAAATCTATACGAAACAACTTTGGTGAGCAGCTTTCGCTACTTATACATATGTTCGCTTAAAATCATGAATTTAAGTACTTCCATCTCTCACCTTTTCAGGTAAGACGAGCATAGGTCCACAAATCAATAGTTAGACAAATGTAGCGTCTACTAATATTTTGGATTAACGCGTGGATATTTACAATAAAGCATTAATTTTCATTGTTTCCAGTATTATATTCGTTCATTGTTAGGAGATACAAAACATGAAAAGATTAGAAGAAAGTGCTTAGTCTTTCTGGTTTGGAATTTCGTCAAGTTCCTAAAAATTTATCTTAAATGGTAATAGTAAAGTATCAGATCGAAATTGTTGGAAAGCTTTAAGCTAACTAAAATAACAAATTTTTCAGACACTTCATGGTGTTTCCAATCATCACTTTAACATTCCATCGTAGCCCAAATGATGAAATCAGTTGAAACAGTATAAATAGTAAAAAATATTTATTTTTATTACATTGCTTAGCAAGATTTAAATCCAATATTGTTTTTACCATTATGAAATCGTTTAAAGATTTGAAACACTGTTAACATTTTAATATTTTGGCTGAGCAACAAACACAAAAAAGAAGAATTTCCTGCATTTTAGAAGTTAAGTGTTTTGGTAAACATGCTCAAGTGTTAGTAAAATACTTCACTCCTCCATCTAAACGTATGGAATAAACAATAAATTTTCATAATAATAATCTTTTTGTTTATTTTCCCAAATAATCTTTACTTTTTACATTATTGCTATTACGTAACATTTCTATCTGCAAACAAAGTATTATCACATCAGTAGCATATTTCGTCTCTGTTTGTTTTCTTTGCGTGAAAACAAGATTTTATCATAATTTTTCATCACTTATTTGCTTATTTCACCTGACCTTACTAAAGCGAATATTTGTTAGCCTAAGTTTATCTCATAATCGATAAATATCTTAAAAGCTTTCGTCCCTTTCAAACAAACTATTTTATTCAACTCAACTAGTTCATACTTTACTGTTCAGTTTAGTGCGACAAACAAGAAGAAATAGGATTATCGCTGGATCAACCACAAACTATTATTAATGTTTGCACACCTTCGACCTTTTCTAAGCAAACATTTCTCACCAAATTATGTATCTTCATCACCTTCATCTCACATACCCATCTTTTCATCCCATCTCTGTCATGTAGCAATAATAGCAACAAGTATACAAAAATGTCCCTTCTATTTGGACACCTTTTTATGTCCTGTTATTAAGTAAATAAAACAGAAATTCTGACCTACCATGTCCTAGTCTCGTAAATATTATCGTTTACATCAGGAATATTTTTTACATCAACATTCACACCTTGATAGCCACAAGCTTCTTTGTGTTAAGGGAAGCAGTTGTCTTTCCTTTTGTTACCCTGGCTTCTTGAACACATTTTGTGAAATATCTGAAACTCATAAAAAATCAAGATCCATTAAAACCCCTGAACAAACAGGCAGTTGTTTTAGTCTGCACTTAGGTAACACAAGAAAGTAACCAAATCTGATTTACTACTTTATTTGTATTTGAATGAAATATATGTATTTAAATTTCTATTTGTATGGTGTGATGTATTGCTCATTTTACCGGAACTGTTTGGTTCCAAATTTGGGTTCATTTGAGTAGAAGAAGAGAATGTTTAAAGAAGAAAAAATGTTTTATAGCCCACACATTTTTATTGATATGCCATCTAAAAGCACTCATGTCATTGTGAAAGGTAACAAAACTTGAATAAAAAGGAAGTAAAAATTTAAAACGATGAAGTGAAAAAAGTAATTTGAGGTGGTCCCTTTTTGTGTGGGTCTTTTTTTCCTTTCGTGAACAATGTTTTATTCCCAGACAAAGAATGAAGTGATGATTGAAATTTACTGATAATGGGAAAACGACACATTGGTGGTAAATACACAATTCATAAGAAAAGAATTACGAATAATGTATAATATGTATAAAAATATATATTGTGCTTGCAACAATTGATCCTTCATCTTCATATTTCAATTCGTCTCTGGTCTTGTTGTCCATGTGGTCTGTTGACACTCCCAAAATAAACACTTGCAATAATAGCTTCCAACAGCAAGAGATTTCTCCGATTACTAAGTTCCAAAGAGTAAATGGAGTTTTTAAAAGTATTTAACAGAGAATCTGTCCGTCTTTTCATTTATTAAATATTTGTACTCAAAAACGAAAAAAAATTGAATCTTTTCAGATAACCCCTATATGACTTTATTAGACAAGTCTGATATTTTTTTCGAAATATCGCTTTCTAAAGTAGCTAGAAAACAAATTAATGATTTAAAAAAATTGGTGCTGAAATATTAAACTGCACATTATGGAATAGCAGGACATACTGTGCCAAAAAAAAATGTATCAAAATCTTTACAGGAAGCTTTAGCTCGTTTTCTGGTTCGGTTTAATTTAGGAATACAAGATGTTTCATAAAAGCTTTTTACTGAGCATGTCACACCAATTTTGACAACCCACCACAAGAAAGCTTCCTGGCTTCTCGTAACAAATCTGTAACAGAAAAGCTTTTTTTATTCCTCTAATTATCTCTTCTAACAACCGAAAAAGGGAGGGGTAATCATAAAAGGTAGTTTTGTATGAACATTAGTATGACAATATAACACTGTTTTATAGGGCTGTACCTCAAACACAAAAATTAAAGGCTATTAAGTTCAAAATTTCCGTACAAACACAATCAACCAACATCCGCAAAACCCACCAACAACTTTCTTCTCCTTAAATGAAATTTTAGAGAGAAAAAATTGTGAAGCAAAGAAAGACATTCAACAAAACCTTTTTTAAATTTCAGACGAGAATATCTTTTGAAAGCGGTTATATCACCTTATATACATTCACTTTTCATCTTTTTCTTTTCACGAAAAAAGGTAAGTGCCGCGCGTGGTGTATCAGTGTTAAAAATCTGTAATTGAAAACCTAACATACGGTTACAATAAGTACATTTACTATTTTAATGACTATGTACACACACAAACATTTTGAGCACATTTTATAAAATACCTTCTTAAATTTCCATCTTGGTGACAATAAGTTACCACTACTTCATCTTTGCCAATGTAACAAAATTTGTAAGAATAACAATAATTATCTTGATTATTATCGACATCATCTTTATTGCTATTTAGGTGCGTTCCCGTCTTGAATTACATACAGCCGTGAATATATTCAAGTTTAAATTAATTTTCCGTTTTAAAATCAATAATTTTGCTACATTCATAGAATAGCTCTTAAGGTAATCACTATAGTCACCATAAAAGGGATACAATTCGTGCTTTTTTAAAGAATTACAAATTGGTCTATGCAATGTGTGTACTTATGTGCATGCACCGTCTACAAACACTATAGTTAAGCTGAATTCACATTTATGGCTCATGAATACATTTACTTTCGGTTACATAAGTAAGCACAATGTATTTCAAGAGGATTATAGAGTTACACAAAAAATTATTGCTTTTGTTACGTTTTTTTTGCTTTGTACGCTGTACAGCCTACTTTTCTCCTTTTTTCCTGTATACCATTGCTACGCACACACATGATTATGTAATCCAAGTCTTTGAACAAGTTGGAATACCAAATGAAAATGAAATGATGTTGAACAGTAAACCGGGAGAGATGTCTAATAATACAAACCGTATAATCTATTATTGGCAAAATACTTATTTAAAGATTAAAGATGAGAGGTGGATACACAAGCCTACATGCTACAAGCTTTTGTCATCATTTAAAATAAAAATCTCTCCCTATTCAACTCTGTCATCAGTTTGCACTATTGAAACAAATATAATAACATTTATTCTATTTTCTGGTATTGTAACGATTGTTGTTAATCTCGATTGAATAACGATATAAATAGTAATCCCCCGACAGAGCATGAATTACACGTTAGCTTATTTAGTTATTTGTATTAGTGTGCGTAGCACTGATGCAGATAATATAACTGTTTGGTATAAAAATTTAAGGAATAGGGACCAACAAGATCATCCCAGTTTTGAAATATGAGTGTGTGTAATAAAAAGTTTGGAGGCTGCTGCTACTCTTCTAAAAATATACTTGAATGCATGTATTTGTTTATTAAAATATTTTTATCAATGTTATAATTCTTTAGTAAAGTGTGCTTTATTGTGAAGCGTATGTACACGTTTTGTGCGCATTGAAATGAAAACAATGCAGTAAATATTTTACTATTCATTAAAATCTACTCTTGTGATCGTTGGATACATGTACCTCATTTTCATGATATCAGAGACTAGTTTGTACACTGTCATTGTCAAAAGCAATGAAAAAATAGGGTTGTTGGTTCCCGATCGGGTACCCGCTGATGTACTTATTTTTTGTAGATGAATAGCTGAACAGGCTGACATTCAAATCTGTGTGTATTTTTAAAGACTTTGAAGAGTGAGAATTTAAGTAGTAGTTTGAGTTCAAACGAGAGTTTCATATTGCCAAATTTTGTCAAGCAACGCATATTATCCCTTCTTCAAATGCGGCTTATTATTATTTCAAATGGGTGAAAATAAATTTGATTGTGAGTTTTTTTGTGTAAATTAATAATGTTTGTTGCTGTACATATCTATTCATAATAGATTACATGTGTAGATGATAATAAGGTTTGGAGTAAGAAAATTAAAGGAAAGTGCGAATGTAACTCCATTCAAACGATAATGATGTGAGTGTTTAGAGAAATTAGGGAATACAACATTATTTGAAATCTGAAACTGTAAAAGTTGAATAAAAATTAGGATGGCAAGCAAAAGTTTACTTCATTGACTGGTAGGTAGGAATATTTTGAGTTAAATTTTCTTGCTCTTTTGCAAGTTTTTATATATTTATATACTGCATATTTTTTTGAAAACGTTAATAACTCCACCTCATATGACATATGATGACTTACTTTACTAATACTACAACGTAAAACACTGACCTAAACCAGTAGTCAATTAATTGCTATATAAGTTCATCAGACAGACACTAAAAAACTTTTATGCGAGTCAATACACCATTTTGTATAAAGTTGTTAACCACATTTCATAGATAGAGATGTTCACCAAGAGCTTTTAGGTGCTTCTCATACAAAGAAGAAAAAACCAAGTATTGATAATCTCTTGTCCATATTGTTGGTTTCGGTTTACATTTGACATGATCACAGTATCAATTGTCATGAATCCCATCATTCTGTCACAAACCCTAGTTGAATAAAAAGGTTATGCAACTAATGGATTTAAATGCCTACAGTTATTAAGTCGATCATGTTCAGTAGAAATTTTATGAATTTATCTGTTCTTTATTTCCACAAGTGAAACGTTGTGAGGAAGGGCTGAAGTTTAGTTGAAACAAATAAATTTGGATATGACCATGAATTGTGCAAGTTTCTTTTATCTCTTTCAACCGATGTAACTTATGAAGGCAAATTTTACACTTGATATTGTAAACTCTAAATAAAATTTGGTGGATGGATAGTTGGAAAAAGTTGCAATGCCAATAACTTTATTGTGTCAGTAATCTTTGAATATTATTAAGGCTCCATTCGATTGTCTGCATTATAGCATAGCATGATGATGAAAGGAGAAGAAACAAATCCGATTTATTCATTCCTTTATCGCGTTCATGGAAAATATATTAATATTGCTAATGAAATAAGCTTAAATAGATTGATGATATAGTATAAATGAAAGAAAAGTCACGATACCATACCGTAATCATTATTATGGCATGGCTTCGCAGAAATGTTGTCGAGAACATTTGAGATTTAATGTTTGTGTATACCGCATAAAGTTCAATTGGGTACAGGTAAGGAATCCTGGGTGCAATAAAAATTAATACTTCCATACTAATTGTTAGTCAGCATTAAATTTCCATAGCGATTTATATTACATTATAGCTCAGTACAGACACAGAGATACAAACAACCTAAATATTGTGTGTTCTAATTATAAATCAAATTTTCCAAGCTTTAAATTTAATGAGTGAACTTTTTTATATAGAAAATACATAAAAAATTATTTTTATTTTCAGCTCTTTATGCTATGCTCGTTGTTTACTCAAACAGAATTCTGTGGTTTCTTAGAAATTGATATGATAAGGCTAAAAAGGGGAATATTTCATCTAGGTATGAGGTATGTGAAGGTTTTGTAGTTTAAATTCATCTTTTCTTTACTTGTTCCTCAACTTCTATTTATTATGCAAACGAAATGTTTTCTAGAAGCACGTGACTGTATGTTCGAAGATAATAATTGGTATTAGTCAGGATAAGTTCATACTCTTGATGCTGTTCTTGTTCTAGACCCAAACGGGATAATGTTACAAAGATGGTTTTGTTAATAAATTTAATAATATGCTCTATCTCTAAGAAATGTGTTCCATCTATCTCGTGTTCCACATGTTTTAGATATCAGCTTTTCATCCCGCTATTAGGATGATCTGAGGACTAACTCTGTTTTTACATACTGCCATAATTCATGATTTCTTGATAATATCCTTCCTATATGCCTCCTAGTTGCCTAAAAATCCGTCTTCGATGTATAAACCATATTAACCTCAGTTAATAACCTTTACCTTTTCCATTATTTTGATAAGATTACTTATGCTTATAAATAAACCACATCTTCCCACAAATTGAGCCTTGTTTACATTAAAACTCTGAACCTAATTTAACATTCCGAATCTAATTATTCTGTTGTATCCT
>JAQFXM010001450.1:0-32233 GCA_034693345.1 Entomobrya multifasciata
CTTGGATCACGGCCGCATCGGATTTCATTTTCACGGAAGGGTCGATTAAATGCTTGCTTTTGTAATACGCCAGGTCGCTTTTGGTAAAAAGTGGGAGGGGGAATCTGGTGTATGCTGAGTAGCCACTGTCTTTTGTCCACCTAGGATCCAACGGTGCTTTTAGCTTCAATGAACTTGCAATTTCTCCAGTTCCTGGAAAAGCTTGCACCAAATCCGAGAGAAACTCAATCTCATCCAACTTTTCGGATTTTCTCAAGGGCAGGTAAAACTTGCGGTTGTCAAGTTGGTTCCATTTTTTAGGTTCGTGTAGTCCTTTGTATGTCCACGCAGGTTGCTGTTGTTTGGAGTCGAGGTTACTGTAACGGTATCTGAACTGACTCCATGCGTCTTTAACATAGGGATCAGCTCCTGCGAAACTGTTCGACTCATCCTCGTAGTCTAAAAATACAAGTTTACCTATGCAAAACTGCTTATTAATATGTCAAATAATATTTCATATTCAGAGTTAACACTTACACAAACGATCAAATGTTATGTTCAACTCGTAGTATTTTTCAGCAGGGCCATTGAAAAAATCTCGCAGTTGAAGTAATTTGAGTTCTTTCGAGTCATAACTCGTTTTAATTGGTGGGAACGGCGAAGGTTGAAATGTGGCATTCAGAGATACTGGATCCTGGCCTTTGCCCTTCACAGCTTCGTCTCGAAAACATTTCCAAAAATTAAAGATGCTGATATCAGGTGCTAATTCGTGGTACTGACATTTGTTTGTGAAATATTGAACTAACGGTGGGTTGGGTATAAGTAAAATAATAGAATCCCCTATATAAGCGTACATCTTTTTTTCCTCCTAAAAAGTTTAGTCAAAACAAAAACAACAGCAAATAGAGATTTAAAATATTTTAACAGACTTTTTGAAGTTTGAAAGAAATCTAATGAGTGGTAAGCGGATACCCAGTTATCCGAGTCCCCACCCAATTGTCTCTTAACCCTTTTCTTCTTTGACTCTTTGGACACCTGCCTTTTCTTCCTCGGTTGTGGCTTTCGAACTCGGTTGCGGCTGCTGCTGCTCGTGTCATACGAATATTGAAAATTCTCAGCTAGAATTCTCCGATGCTGTTCCATTCCCTCTTTTGTGATGCTAGTCCTCCAGAGACACTCCCAGTAGTCCAACAGTTCCCTTCCCTCCTTGGATGGGCATGGTACATTTTTGAGATTGTATACGATATGCTCCATATTCTCAATTTCCTCAGGAGTTGCGAGTTCCTTATCATCCATTTCGTCGAAAATCCATGTATCAGTAAGCCACGCTGCATAGACAGCTGAAATGGGGAACACAACGAGGATCAAGAATAACAAGGATTTTCGAACCTTATTGTCCTTCAGGAACCTTATTTGCAGTGCCATATTCAATTAGTAAATATTCAATGCTATTAGTAAATTATTTACAACTGATTTATGCAAATAACGAGAAGAATCGGAAACAATTTATTTAAAGACGACACAAAAAGATATAGAAAAATGGAATGTTGGCTGTGCGGCAGACGTCAGATGGGTTGAATTTTTAAAAACAGATTTTTCAATATCAATCCACGCGTAGCATTGGCGACAGGTCGGACACAGTCAATAATGAGAGCTTTCATTTAATTGCATTGAATTTGCAAACTCGCATCGAGTATTTGACTTTGGACTGATTTGGGACAATCATCTGTATATGATTTGAAGTACATACTCCTACTTTGCAATTGTCTGCACCGACTCAATTATGGTAATTAAATTAATATTAAATTGCTTAAGAAAAATTGCAACCCAAACTAGCTTGCATTATAGTCAGTCATTCTTTCTTCCAAATTTGGTTAATATAGCGAAATTTAAATTGAAGTAAACATACTGTAGGTTCTAAGTATATTAAAATCTATCTCAGAAGAAAGAAAAATTATCCTTTAAATACATTTTCGCAACAGTAGCCCGTTTATAATTTACGGTTGTCCGAAATTTATCCCCCCAATCAATTACTTTGATGTGTGCTATCATTTTTTTCTGGTGTCAGAATTATAAAAAATGTGTAATTTTATTTTACAATTTTATTTACAGAAATTGTTGCATTAAAAAAGCCGTAGCACGTAAATGTTTGATTTTGTATAAATAGTAAAAATGGGATACTAGTTAACTTGGTACTTCATAAAAAATACTTCTAATTAAAGGTCCCCTTCGCATACTCATTCCTAACCGCAGAGAAGTCAATGTAAAGCAATCCTCTCTGAGGTCCCAATCCGTGATACTTGTACTCATCCAGCGTGTAAAAGTCCGAAACCACGGGATTCTCCCTCTCCAGACGATGATTACTATCAGATACATATTCACCTGGAGTCTGTCCTCTCGCCCAAATAACAAGCATTTCCCCATTTATCGAATGATCTGGACCGTCAGAGGATACCAAGCGTCGTCGGAAAATGAGTGTTGTGATTCCATCTTTTTCCCATCCTGACGCAGCAGTCAAGTCGTCACGACCTCCCCATTCGGTTTCGACCAATGGGGTATGGCGTCCTCTGGCATAAGCGTCCCTTATTCTATGGTAATACCCTCTTGCTGCACCAAGTACTATATCGCTACAATCCATGGGAGAAAAGGTGTCTTGGTCTGCCCACTAGAGCCAAAATAATCAAAAATATATAATCTTGATTTTACTTGCACTAATTGTTTTGCAAATTATATTCAGTCGTATTTATGTAAGTACCTCAGACGGCACAAAAGTTGCCTGCTCTTCTTGCTCTCCAGCAGTGTGATGTACAGGTGGTGGAGGTGGGGTAGTCGTAGGTCTTGGAGTAGTTGTGGTCACCCGATTGACCCTTCGTGAACTCTGTCTAGTCTGGTGATTGTGGGTGTGCTGATTAACTTGGACACGCGCCTGTACAAATCTATTCTCCTGACCTTGCCTTAAATCTGAAGCAGTCACCAATTTATTTGAGGAAATTCTTGTGGATTTTGGTAACGTTCTGTAAAATATTTCTTCATCATTTTGGTATGGGGTAGTGCCGTCATGAGCCTCTGAATGGTCCAATGATTTGGTAATCGTACTAAGAGCATGAAGAAGACAGTTGAAATTGTTAAGTTGCATAGTTGCATGCATAAAGTTTTTATCCTAACTGAAATACAAATATGAATAAATAGACTTACAAAGTAGAGCTTCTCTTTGAAATTTTGTGACCAATAGCTGCATTCACTGATGGAAGCAATGCATCGGGGTAAAATGGCCAACTTTTGCAAACAGGTCCTAAGCTGGAAGGCCTCCATCCCAGACCAGCGAAAGATGTTCCATTCATTTGAACCACAAACTCAATTTCATCCTGATGCGCAGTGCTTCCAATCAAAATCTTAAAGAGTAGCGTCATTTTATCACTCAGCTTGGCTCGCACATGCTTTCTCAGATCCAGAGTGGCAGGACCGGTGGCCATGTTGCGAGGATTTTGACGGGTACAATGAGTTCCAAAATGAGTAGGGCTACAAAAGCATTGCTTTCTTGGTAAGGCAGTACCTCCAAGATAAACACATCGACCGCGAAAGTTGCAATCAGCATCTGTGTCACATTCGTCCTCGTACTGGCATTTTTCACCCCAAAACCCTGTCATTCAACAAAATTTAATTTTCTCTCTCAAGGTCATAAGGTTAATTGTATCAAAGGTAGATAGAATGATTTGTGAATCTACATACTGGAGTAGCAGTTGCACTTTCCCCCAGAATAATATCCTTTCCCTGAACATGTCTCCACAAAATTATACTTTGACACAATGTCAATGTCTGAGCAGCTCAAAAACTGGAAGTTGGGTGAGAACTCTGGAACCTGACGAAGCAGACGAATGGTGCAGTCATGACATGTCAGATTTCTTGGTAAATCCACAAGATGCCATTGAGCCCTGTAATTTTCAATGCATAAAATCTTGAATAAAAATTAACAAAATGATTTATTTTCATTGCAAAAAATCTTTAATATAAATTATCATCCTCATACGTCATTCTACCCCGGTAAAAGCCACCACCTTCATCCGGTGTCAAATCAACCAAAAAGTTTTCATTCCTGTCAAGCAACTCCAGCCGATAACCACCTCCATGTGCATATCCCAAATGCCAAGTAGCATTAAACTGACTACCCTCCAGCAGAGAAGTCTTCGCCCTCCCTTTTGGCATTCCACATGGCTGTTTACTCCAAAATGTATTCAAAAAGTCCAATTTGAAGTTCCGCGATGGAGGAAATGTCATGCTCACATGACACTGCACGAAGTTCACAAACACCACCAAACAGATACCCACTATCAACAAGTCATGATGATGGCTACCACCACCACGACCACTGAAAAAAGGTCCCATTACTCCCTAAAGCTTCCAAAACTCTATTTTTTTACTTCCTCCTCCCCCTAATTAACCAATTATATTAACTAATTTCAGTTACCGATTTTTAATGTTTGTAGCCTCTCATTTCCACAAACCAACCTGTTTGCTTTAACTTCACAAGTGAAGGGACCTCTTCTAACGATGCGATGCGACAACGCTCTCACGCTTCACATACAGCAGCTCTGCGCCTAAAGAGCCTTTTTGCGTCTACAATCCTGAAGAATAGCCGAGTGAGTGAATGAAGACATGGGCCCTGCGGCTCTATCCCTCCAACAACACCAGCAATGCAATTTAGCATCCCATGCATTTCTCTGTATGCTATCAATAATCTTAAATGTGACGACAACGACAACAACAATGAATCGAATTATAATCCAGAAGAAGGAAAAAAATATTGCAGAGAATTAAAAAAGCTAAGAGTGCAGAATTGCCGTATATTACAAAATAGTAACAATGCATCAATATGAAATGACTCTATACATCTCTTGACAAAAAATCATAAATATTCACCACCACTGCATTTTTGTCAAGTCAGCAGTAAGCGAGAAGAAGAGGAGAGATAGGACAAGGTAAAACTATGTCAGAGTCACCTGCACACAGGACACAAGCAAACCATCAATAGTCAAGCAAGTCATCAGAAAAATTACTAAAAAAATCACCAGCATCATCGCAAAACAATTATCATTATTATTTTACTTTACAACTGCAATAGTTAGAGTTACATTGGTTATATCACACGAAGAATAGTAACAAAACAATGCAATGAAAATGGCAGTAATATTAACCGTTTTAACAATGCGGACGCACGACGCGTCGTCGTTGTCGTATCCATTATATAATTTATGATGAAAAAGGAAAAGGAAGGTTACATGGTTGCAAGGCACGTTCAACACTGCTCAACAGTTCAAAAAAAATTTAACAAAATTGATGACGAGCGAGGTAGAGTTGCAATAAAAGTTTTGTGATATGATAATGCTCAGAGACTTTTGGTGACTTTGTCACATTTTTTTGAAAGAAAACAAGGAAAGAAAAATTTGCTGTTGTAATGGATTAATGGATGAAAACACATTAAAATGACCAAATAAATCTGCAATTTTTTGGGATAATTTTAGGAAAGGCTCATAATCAAAATGAAGGCGAAACAAACAAATGAAATGGAATGACTTGTTGAAAAAAAGAGGCACGAAGGGGAAAAAATAAGATTCAATGACAAGTTGTTATTTTGTTATTGCAGAATTTTTAAAATGTCAGTTTTCCTAGAAATAGATTATCTCTTTATTATCTCTGTGTGAAAATTAAATCTAAATCCTTATGAAAAGAGAGGACATTTGAAAGAAATACAGGAAGATTGAGAAGATGATATTTTTTATGATGGCCGCAATGACTCAATAAAGTACTAAAGTGATATATGTTCATCATACCATCGTCATTATCTGCTCGAGAAGATTGGCATCTTAATAGGTCATTTTTTACTTGTTCGCATGTCCCTTTCATGTTGCATATTATTTTGATTTGGAAATAGTCTGATAAGATATTTATATGATTAAAGCAGAGCAGACCACCAGCCAGCCAAACAGTAGACGAGCACAAAAATTCAACAAAAGTGAAGTATTTCATTCGACCAGAAAAAACGGACAAGTTGATGGGATGCCTTGCAAATTGCTAGTTGATTTTGTAATAAGAATGCAAGCTACTTGATATCAGCACGCGACAACGATCAATTCAGTTGCACAATTAATGGTTTTTTCTTCTTGAAGATGAAATACAAGAGATAAGAATTTTTAAATGCAGATTACATGCAATAAACGTGTTCAAGCATTTTACCGGATTTTAATTGTGTTTCAATCAAAAGTATCCTTTTCCTTAATCAGTTAACTTGCCCTTAATGTCAAACAATGACATAATATATCTGTCAATTTGTCCTCACCCCATCATCACCACCGTCACCGTGCAAATGAGTGTCCTCTCTATATACCCTTCCACTCACTCTTATTGCCGGTTCCTTTGTGATCATTGCTGTTAAACTCCTAATTAATATTCTATTCTGTTAATTGTGCTTCACTGAAGAGGAAGGTGACAAGGAGGCATAAATAAAATCTTGAGAAGGCGATGAAAACGGGACCAGCTTCAGAAGATCATGATAAATGGGCGCAGGTGTTTAATCGTGCATCTTATTTTAATCGTTGTACATGCTGCGTGTGCAGTGCATGCACCTCTCTGCACACCTGTCATGTCAACTAAAATGCTATTCAAATGACCAATTTGCAAAATGTGTGAAACGAGGTAATCGATTTCTTACAAGGATACGGCTATCCATGACATTCACATAAATTAATTCACAAATAGCTCGTAAAAACATGTCAATTTCCGAAATCACACAAGGTTACCTGATATTTTCACATGATAATCCTTTTTGCTCACTTTCAAAAAAAAACATTCATCCAAAAAAATGAAAATTTAAACTTACGTTTTCCTTCATTAAACAAAATAGGTTTATCATGTGAACCCTTTCCCTTTTTTGAAGATAAGATTTGAATTAATTTATTTTGTTTGCAAAAAATGAAAGGTTTTACACGTGAAGATGAGATTTGCAAACAATGACACACGCTATTTACGTGAGCAAATAAAAGCATTGAATTTGATTACAAATTATATATGTTTAGTTACTTTACTAGGTACCCATTAAGCATTCTCGTTGCGTAGGTCGGTGGATAATTTTTTCACGTCTTCCCTGCAATTTTTGACTTGTTAACATTTTGGTTGTTCATTGCTTGTAAGAATGAAGAAATGGTAATTTAAGAGATGCACATTTGATGTAGTTGATGTGATGAAATTCAACTGCAATCAAGGTGACTGCAGTAGCAAGTGGAAGGGGCTAAAAGGTAAATGCAACACCAAAAATAAATGACCACATTTAAAAATTAAAAAACAAAACGAAACCAAGCAGCAGTTGTTTATAAATGTACCTCTTTAAAAAGCAGTTAGACCAAAAGAGAGCGGTTAAAAATGTAAACACAATTAACGCCAATGGCACATTAAGTATTATTTTTTCAGCCTCTTCTATTTAAAATATTTTGCTCATTATCCTTCCCAATCATCAAACTTCCATCCACCATCGTGTGTGGGGGACAGTTTAAGCACAACTGCATGAATCACGTTTCCTTCTTGTCGTGATCAAGAGAGGTAGAGAGAGGATAATTACAAATTAGTTCTTTTGTCGTTATGCAGGGATCCCTTACAAAAATAAATAAATTTGGGGGTGTAATTTTAATTAGACTTATGTGAGACATTTAACAAATTACAAATCATTTAAAATACAGGGATGCTCATGATTAGTTAGAAAAAAACAAAGTGTTTACAGTAGCATCCAAGTCAAGCCTTAGAGATAATTTGTTACTTTTTACTAATTTTGTATTTAGAGTATTTACCATTAAGTCATCACTTACTTTATGTTTTATTCCACTCAAAAAACAGTAAAAAAAAGTTGGAAGCAAAGCCAAACTTTAAAATAAACCATTACATATTTTTTTGTCTTATCATTTTATTCTAATCTGTACACACACTCATCATCCTCATGTAAAACAAGAAGAAATTATGGTTTTGTGTTTTCAGATTCAGAGTGTGTGGCCATGTCCATGTGAATATTATGAATATTTTTGCTATTTTGTAGAACAGAAGAACAATGGAGCATAATTTAATGTTTTTTTTTTGCGATAGAAGATATGATGAGGAGGCGAAAGAGATGAAAAAATTGAGAACGTCTTTTTTATCTCTGTTACTTAAATGTATTGGGTTGTTAGGGTTCTTTTGTAGGATCATCGGTTCATTGGACCTTGTCCCTAATGAACTGTGTTACATAATAGGTATATCTCACACACACTCAAAAATTAATGTCCAATGAAGCTCTAGCTAACTAAATGGAATGAATGAAAAGGAATATGAGTGTGCAGGTGAAAAGGTTAAATGAATTGAATGACAGCAGAGAAGCAGAAGAAGAATGGAATAAAAAAATGTGTGATGGAGGTGGATGATAGGAGGGGATGATCATGACGATAAGGAAGGATGATGGTGAATTGGTGAATTGAATGAACACGAAGAAGGTTTTTACCAACTTTACCTTTTAAATGCCGTATTTTTTTTCTACATTTGCATCATCATCATCGTTATCATTAACAACTGTAAAAAAAAGTGCAGGGTACACTGAAGCGATGTACACTGACGTAAATGCGTAGTAATTGCATTATATAATTTTTTGGAGAGTGAAGGTCGCTTGCATACACAGCAGTCAAAAAATATGAATTGCAAAGCTTCGACTTAAAAATCATTGTAATAATCATAATAAATGGTGTAGATAAGGACATTGTTTTTTGCTCACATTGTCAGCGAACAATTTGAAATATTTTTGGAAGTTAGTCGGTCGAAGAGACTTGACAGATGGAAGTAAAATGAAAATCTGTGCAATTTTCAGATAGATATTTGCAAATTAGTTATGTTGTCAAGATCATTGAACTCGTTTAAGTATAACATAAAGTGGTTCATCTTAATAATCTACATGTGAAGATGTTGATTGTGATGATTCAGGTCTAGTAAGACCTGTCTAGCAAAGGCAAGATAAGTTGCTTATCTTCCATTCCAGCATTTTCAATGTCATCAAAACTGATACAAATTATAAATTACCTTGGTTGTTAGCTTGCAATTTCTTGTAAATCATGTAGCAATTATGTGGAACTCAAAATATTGGTTAAATTCTGTCAAAAGTTTATGGATGACGATGACGATTAGTTGAATCTGGGGCATTATGAGAACATGATATCAAAATCAGAAATATGGATCATGACAACATATTGGCCTGCATCCCACATGCAATCAAGGTGTAATTAATAATGGATTGCCTAAATAAAAGTTACCTTTTATTTTCCATATTTCATTTTGAATGATTCGACTAATTAATCAATCGTCTTTTTTTCTAAATTAATTTTCATGGATAAAACACATGTATAACACGAGAAATTTACTCATTGGTTTTAGTCCATGTCTCAAAATCGTGGTCATCGGAGGAGAACTAATACCAAGGTGAAGTAGTTTCATAATACCATGGAGTAGTTTCAGTTTCATAATAATCTTCTGTGGTTGATGGTCCCCCTTCACCACCATCATCCCCTCCTCCTCCTGAGCATCTCGCATAAGTAAAGTGGAAACCACTAGCCGTAGTAGACGAGTCGCTTTGAAAAACAACCAACATTGCGTCGTTATGCGAGAGAATGGATGTAGCGTCGTCGTTACAAATTCTGTAAAAATTAATGATTAAATGCATTATGTATACATATGGAAAATAAGAGAACATCCAAAATCTGAATTCATTCCAGAAAACAATACAGTCATAATAATCATAATGTTCAACTGCAATTACCGCGTAGTTAAATTCCATTTATTTGGTAAGTTTGCATTGAAATGGTATACGTCCAAGAAGTCGGCGCAGTTGTTTTGCAAGCCATTAAGCACAACGACAACACTAACCTCTTCGTTTGGCATACGAACGCGATTTCTTTGGGGGAAGAGGAATGTCGTTAGTTCCCAATTGGCGTATGAACCCGATTCCGGGTACCTTAGATATCCCACATTTTTAGAGTCAACTATTATATCTTTAGAGAGTGCTGAAGGTTCCCTAACTCCACCATTGTGAAAAGCGGAGTATTGAAGCGAGAAACCGGTGTAACTAGAAGGATTACTGTTACCAGAGTGGAATGTAATGACAATCAGGCTGCAGTTGTTCAAATTGTACAGTCCGGTTTCAGTTCTGGGACGGGATCATACAAAACATAATTTCTACATGTGTTCATTTGCAAATGCGTAGAATTCTAAGTACGACGACGCCACATTGCCATTTTATTATACTGTACTTACGGGACAACTTGTGTTACACTGTTCCCATGAGCGAAACCGGAAATGGTAACTTGGTGATCAGCATCTGGAATTGGGAATCCAAGGCTAAACATTCCGATGGAATAATCTGTGGTATTTATTGCGCGAATTATCCACACACATCGTTCATTAGGGGCAAAAGGTTGGCCAAGTTTGTAAGAAATTTCTCCACTGGTGTTGTTCAGTACTCCCCCGCAATCGGTTGTTGTAATTGAATTGCTGTCTTTGAGTTGACGCAATGGAAATGGGCCGACATTGTTATTGTCATTTGGGGAACAAGAGACCACGTGTAGGAAAAGGAAACCCCACAAAAGGGTCATAGCTAACTTGATTGAATTCATATTAGTTAAAATTTATTAATAGATTTGCAATCTAAATTTTCTTGGGTTTCCACTTTTAAAAAGTTATGTGTCAATGGGACAAAAACCAATATGGCTTTGCGAGTCATAAATTTATAGTCCAAAATTTGGACTCCAACTTTTTTTGACTACATAACCAATTAATTGATTATCGTTGATAAATACTTCGTGACACTTTAAAATTTATTTACAATTATTGCATCAGGCTACAAATAATCATTGTTCAGGCTTTCTGACAGTTTTTTGTGACAAATATTGGGCAACAACTAATTACAATTATAATATAATCATTATTTTTCGTATCTAAATTGATCATAAATGTAACAGACTTCCGACATGGCATTGCATTATTCATTCAACTTGATGGACATATTTTAAAAATATATTAAAGATTATCAGTGAAGTCGCAGTCATATCATATTTGTCCTTCGTAAAAAATAAAAATAAGCAAAAGCAAAAATATTGTGGCCCGTAACGGGGTCGAACCGTTGACCTTGGCGTTATTAGCACCACGCTCTAACCAACTGAGCTAACGGGCCAGTCTTATCAAGTGGCTACTTTTAAGCTACACTTATCAGAATGTGTTAGGGATACTGTTTCATGAATTATATTAATTAATGATGTGGTATTGGATGTAAGGGGTTTTGCTTCAGTTGGTTTAGTTTTGCTAATTTGCTTGATAATGATTTAATGATAAATTTCATATACCACACTATAAATGTTCATATAACAGCCATTAAGTAATTCATAGCTACTTGAAATGAAACATTGTTTTATCACAAAGCAGTGATACGATACAATTCTTATCAAATCAGTACATGGTTTATAAATGTGTACGCTATATAGCCAATGCCGACAAAGTTTGCAAGCTTGTAAATGATAATTTTGCACAGTCAAAATAAATATGTTAGTCACAATTTAAATGCAAAGTAATGAATGTAAATCGCAAAAAAATATTTTACTTCTTTTGTTCGTTTCCCTTTTGCTGGAAAACCGAAACTGCACCTTGCAAGTTAAGAGCAAGAACAACTGTCGAAATTTTCAACGTTTTTAGGTATGAACATGGGGAGAAATGAGTATTAAATTCTGAAAACCTGTTTATCCAGCAAGCTAAAGGAGAATCTTGAAGATCATACGGTGCATTCTTATACAACCATAATCTCGTTTCATTTCAGAATGTATGTAGTTACACATAAACTTTGTTGTTAAGCTCTTTCATGAAGGCGGCTGAAGGTGACATTTGCAATTTTCGTTTTCATCTTTCTGGCTTCTCACTCACCTAAGAACTCCAAAACTAGATTGAAAGCTACTTCTTTTGTTGCAAAGTTACAAAAAATCCATAAAATGTTTTACATAACAAGCTTATAATGATGCTCTTCTTCTTGCAACCCGTTCCTCAAGTCTTATGGTCGGTCACTCGCTGTGAATTGAATTTGTTCAGTTTTTCAAACGGACGACTGACCAAATAAAATGTAGGTTTTATCTTCTTAAAATAAACCTGTCTTTGCCAGTCTATTATAAAAGGCAAAGCACTCATTAGTACACGCGACACTTTGTTGCTAGCTGAGTCTTCTTCTTCAGTAAAGTCGTCAGTTTAGCTGTTTACTTCAAGTGTCACTTGAATTTACATGCCTAATTATATCTTTCTTGTCTTTAAATCTGAGGATGACCTTTCACACTACTTCTCCATTATAGTCAAGAAACAAAAAAACTGGTAAAAGGTCTATGTTGTTTTTCATGTGAAGCGGACACTCTAGATGCCGGTGGTATGTGCATGTCACGCGGTGGGGTCACAATTATTTAGGTACATGTGCAAATAATAGTCTCATATAACTCACATTAAAAAGTTGTGCAGGTTAAAATGCAATCAAAGACAACCCCTGATAAACTTTGCATTTAAGCTTTATCCAAATGACATAAGACCCAACACTCAAGTCCTGTCTGCTATCTGCTTTTGTGTCTGTTTTTTATTCATTGAAATGTGATATTTTAACTTTGTTTGCTTTTCTACCTATAATACCCTCATATTCTGATATGCTATTCTATATGTTTAAACTAGAATCTAGGGAAGTCAGAAAATAAAGATGTCACGTTCACAAGTTTTTGTGCAACGAAGTGCTTGACAACAGCATTACCCACCTACCTAATAAGTCTTCCCCGACTCCCTAGTATAGTCATTGCATAACTCAAAGCTACATAACAAAACCGTCATCAAAAATTCTGACCGATCAAGGCTCAAATTTTCCACTTGTTTACATTCATTATTGTAAACTAGTCTTTTGTCTTATAAAAATATAAAACAATATACCTATTCTCGTAATGATGATTTGATGATACACTTGTTTTCAAAACATCGAATATCTGAAAACATGAAATGAAGTGGCCATACTACTTCTTTTGATACTCTGCTGGTCTGGCTGATTTAAGTGCGTATGATTTTTGCAACAACTCCTTCAACTAAAAGAATGAATCTTCAACAATGCGAAAACAATTAAAATAATATTCTCAACAGCCAACAATCAGCTCCAACAATGTAAAATGACCTTTTGTCCTCTGCCCTGCCTTTTCTCTTCGATAGCATTTCGATATAAGAATTTTTTCTTTCCTAAATATTTTTGCAAAGAAAACAGCACATGTGCATATATGTAGGTATTCATGCCAATAATGCCAATGCCAGCGCCAGCTTGCCAATACTCCAAGTCTTCTACCAGTCAACCAGTCGCAAAGAAACTACCTTCTTTAAAAAATCATTATTGAATTCTTTTTCATCTCCTTTTTTTCATGTCTAACAAAGTTATAGTCTTGTTCTTGTTTGTCGAATACAAGCAATATATTTTATGATGCTGATGCTCTTTCCAATACCAAAAAAATCTTAAACATGGAAAAAATTGTGCTCATCTTGTTCTTAAAAGGGAAGCAGAGGAAACAATTGTTGCATTTTAACCGGAGCAGAATTACCACGTACGCATGCTCATTGGTCTAGTAGGTAGGTAGATTTTAAATACCCATAAATAAACTGCATATCATATCCAGTCGGACAGTTTACCTGTGTAATAAATGTATATTATGTAAAGAAGATGTTCATTTTTTACTATTGTTCATTTCACTGCATTGGCTTTGGCTTCATGAACAACTTTTAGCTGTTTGCCATTTTACACGTGCACCCTGCCTGATACTCTGTTCGTTCTGCTGCCCAACTTTTCTCTTGAGCTTTTTCTTCATTTTTCCTATCTTGTATCCAACCAACTTTGTATTTTAAGCTTCAAACTAAAAAAAATCGAGTTTAGATTGTTGAAGAGTTCATCCATCCAGCGACTCTCGAAAAAATTCGCTTTCCATTGTTCTTGAGTGTCAAGATGAAGGTTGGGTTGGTAGGCAAGCCAGTCCAGTCACAGAACCAGCGATAGCGATGCTGCTTTATTTCTTCTTCAGCGATACAGTTAGCTAGCATATCTAAAAAAGGCAACATAATTCTGGAGCATTTTTATTTATCAATTTAATGTGCCTATATGCTTTTTTAATGCGATCATGACATGAATTGATATATTTTTAGCAAAGTTAGGTGAAGAGTCCATTTTTAATACTTCTTCAATTGTGTATTCATTTCCCCTGCCATGCCGGCCGGTCAGTGATGCTCACGATGATCAGGTTTTCTTAGGTCGGGTTTATCTTGCCAAGCATTTATACGAGTGTGTGAGGAAGCTGGAATAAAAAGAAAAAGTGTAAAGATGAACCTGGGTATCAGCATCATCATGATGATAAGATGGTTTATAAAGCTATGCAAATACTGACCCATGATATGAAAAGCCGGTTAATAAAGCAGCTTGCTTCTTTTGATGACGTGGTGGTATGGTCAATTGTGGCTTGGGTTCTCTATTCCATTTGACAGAGTACCTGCTGGATATTTTCGGGTATATAAGGAGATGTTGGCGAGTAGCATCTTTGTCATTTCCTCAGCGTCTGGAAAATAGTCTTGTTCTCAGTCTCAGTTCAACATATACAAACCATGAAAGCTTTTGTAAGTCATAGCATCTTGCTTTACCTTCATGATTTCTGAAATGAGATGACATTACACAAAACTGCTTTTCTAGAAAATTAAATTAATTATCATTTTTATATTTTTTCCTCTCTCCAGATCTTTGTGGCTCTCGTCGCCTCCGTAGCTGCCCGCAGCTTGGACTTGAAGACCCTGAACCTTGCCAAGGAACAATCCTTGGTCAGCACCCCAGTGGTCTCAGACGATTTATTGTTGAAGGAGCAACTTATTAACCAGAAGCAACTTGTAGGTCAACAAGAGAACTTGATTGACACCACCGTTCTCCCAGTTGACAAGACTGTTGGAGGAATCTACGACTACTCCGTTGTTGGGGACCGTGTCCTCACCATCGAAGAGTTGTACACCACCCAGTTGTTCAAGGAATATCTTCAGATTCCCTTGTTCCGCCAGTACATCCAGTACCCATCCTTCCAACGTTTTGTTCAGTCCGTCTACTTCCAAAAGTTCTGGACCATCCCAACCTACAAGCAATACTTCTTCAACCCCGTCCTCTTCTACAAGTACGTTTACCCCATTGTCCAACTTTTCAACACTGAGTACTCCATCCCCACTACTGCCTACGGACAGGAAGAGGATGTCCTTGGACTCAAGACCTTGGTCGATAACGTCCTTTTGAAGAACAAGAATGTTTTCCCATACGCCTACAACCGTTTTGCTCTCCCATCCGGACTTCCATTCCAAACCGAAACCACCAACTACAAGTTCCTTTTGGACAAGCTCTACAAGAACTTGTACGTCAACAAGCCAGTCGTCACCGGAGATTTCACTGAAGTCAAGACTGATGTCAAGATTTTCCCAACTCAAGAAAAGACTCTCATCAACGACCCCAAGGTATGTACAAAAATTACGGAAATGTCTCACAATGCCCCACTTGTATGATATCATTAATTAATCTCAAATTTATGTTGCTTTCACAGATCGTCGATGTTCAAGTTGACCAAAAGATTGTCCCAGTCGTCGACACCATTGTTCCATTCACCATTGACAACGTCGTCTTGACCGAAAAGAACCTTGTCATCCTCAAGGATCTCCTCCGTCAACAAATCATCACCTCAGATGTCTACCAAAACATTGTTTTGGGAAAGATCGACTTCGTCACCGTCCTCCGTCAAGTTCTTGAACGCAAGGGATTCACCACCGAACTCATCCAACTCATCATCAACCGTTTCGTTGCTGTCGACACCATTGTCCCAGTCACCACTGAGCAAGAGATCCTCCTCGTCAAGGAGCTCCTCCGTCAAAAGTTCATCACTCCAGAAATCTACCAAAACTTCCTCTTCGGAAAGTTCGATCTTTTCACCATCCTCCGTCAAGTTATCGTCAGCCGTGATGTCGTCGACACCATTGTTCCATTCACCACCGACTCCGTTGTCTTGACCGAAAAGAACCTTGTCATCCTCAAGGATCTCCTCCGTCAACAAATCATCAACCAAGAAGTCTACCAAGGTGTTGTTTTGGGAAAGATCGAGTTCACCACCCTCCTCCGTCAAGTTCTTGAACGTAAGGGTGTCACCACCGACCTCATCCAACTCATCATCTCCCGTCTTGTTTCCGTCGACACCATTGTTCCAGTCACCACTGAGCAAGATGTCCTCCTCCTCAAGGATCTCCTCCGCCAAAAGCTGATCACCTCCGAAGTCTACCAAACCGTCCTCGTCGGAAAGGTCGACCTCTTCACCATCCTCCGTCAAGTGATCATCAGCCGTGACATCGTTGACACCATCTACCCAGTCGTTGACACCGTTGTCTTGACCGAGCGTCAAACCGTCCTCCTCAAGGAGCTCGTCCGCAACCAAATCATCTCCCAAGATGTTTTCGAAGCTGTCATCCTCGGAAAGGTCGATTTCTTCACCGTCCTCCGTCAAGTTCTCGTCCGCAAGGGACTCTCTACTGAACTCGTCAACCTCATCATCAGCCGTCTTGTCGTTGTTGACCAAACCGTTGGAATCACCCAACAAGATGTTCTCCTCCTCAAGGAGCTCCTCCGTGAAAACTTGATCACCTACGAAATCTACCAAGCTGTTGTCTACGGAAAGATCGATTTCTTCACCGTCCTCCGCCAAATCATCTTCCGTCGTGATGTTGTTGACACCATTGTCCCATACACCAACATCAACCGTTTCTTCGGTGGAAACAACTTCGTCAACAAGTTCAACCAATACAAGAACTTGTACAACACTGTAAGTTTAACCCTCATTTAATTTACATTCGAATTATTTTTTAAATCCAATAAAAATCAAACTCTTATTTCATATTCCTACTCTATTTTTTGACTTAACAGGAAGTCCCAACCTTCCGCGACAACATGTACAACCGTTACCCAATTGTCGCTTAAGAGGCTTAACGCTGACTAACACAGTAACCAGTAATCAAGATAGTTTTACTTTTAGTTTAATTGTCTTTGATTATTCGGCATCCTGCTCAACACTCACATACCACCACCATGTGAAAATCATCAATCATCATCTCAACCTACAAAAAAAAATCTTCCAAAAATTGCTGCCTGAATTTGTCTGGTCTCTTGATCTTGACTAGTTCGTCAGTAGTTTCCTGTTTTCCTTCTTTCTGTTCAACAACTCGGCCTTGTCCACATATTGACTTTTGTCCAATTGTCTTCTCGAACTGATTGTTGTCGTTTAGAGTATAGTAAACCGTTAAAAAATAATTCGGTATTCAAAAAAAAGTTCAAATAAGCTACTTTCTCTATCAGAGAGGTGAGTAGACTTAATTTTGGCTAAATAAAAAACAAAAAATAATAATATAAAAAACTAAACCTCACTTTCGACTACAATGCATACTTAATTTACCAATTCATACAAAAAGCATTTTAAATTCTTACATAATTTTTTGGCCTTAAGCTCAAAGGCGTTTCACTTATCATCTCATTCATCCCATCAAAAATCGACAGGATCGTTTTCGTTTTTTTAATGCTTGCTATTCAATCAATAATACACGGTTTCATTGCATTGTTACATAAAAGTACATAAGTAAAATTTGCTGCTCCCTATTATTACAATTCTGCTGCATTGTTTCATAACAATCATCCTTCGATCTTTCATCAGTGCTTTTAAAAATGACAAGATTAGTAGTTAAATAGTTATACTTCAGAATTTCCATTAACATATACATAAAACCCTATCATTATTAAGCCACGCAATTCATACCACATTCTCTTCTCAAATTCCGCTCCCAACTCAACCTTTCGACATGATACGTCAAGAAATAGAGACTTTTTTCCTTAGACCGATTTCATTACAAAAATATATTATAACTTTTGAATTGCAAAAAAATAAATTATTAAATGAGCATTTTTTTCTAAATTAAAGGGATCCCAGATAATATTTTTAGAAAATTTAATAACACTTGATTTGATAATCTTTCTCACATGAACGCCCTAGTTTGCTTCACAGTGGTCAACATCCACAATAGCGTCATATCATTATCATGCAACCAGCGGGGTTCAGTGCCAGAAAGAGATCAGCAATGGTTCTTCTTAAAGAGCATGTTTCATGTTAAGCTTGGTAGTTTGGTAGGCTGCTGCTGGCACGGCAGGTACCATTTCGTTTTTTCGAATAATCAGTTTTCAAATGTTCATGCACATCTATTAGCCGTTCCACTTTGAATTTTTATGACTAATAACAACTTATGATTAAAAAACATGATGACGATGACATGAGGAATATGAAGACTTTTGACTAAACGATTTTATTTTTATTTAGGTACATTCATAAAATATGAACTAGAAGACTAGAAACAGTATTCAAAACATGATGATAATATATGTGCATACATTTACTTCAGTATTTCAATATTTGTAAGGGGTCATTCGCAATAGATGGCAAAATACGCCCACTCAGGTATACAACTACAACCTACAACACACACACCATACACATTTTTGATGTCATTTCTTATTGACTTCTCCTGACAAAAATGAAAATTTCATTTCTAACACCTTTCAAATTGCTTAACATTCCTGGCTTGAATTCAGGAGAAAAGTTATTTTACCCTTTTATCTTTATTGCCGGTAAGGTCCTTTACCCTTTCTATTTTTAAACACTCGCGAGTTCCTTCTACGGTACAGGAGCCTTTATGCCATAAAATTTAGGACTTGTGAGACCGAAACAATCTACTCAAGTGGAAAAGTATACCGTTTCGCGTTGAAAATGTAAAATATATACATTCAATATTTAAACCAGGATGGATTTTTGTTGAAAATAAAATATCATATTATTATATGAGCATTTTGGTAGCTTGTAAAAGTGATTGTGTGAGAGTCAAAGCAGACAACAGACAATATAATATCAATTATATTATTTTTTATACATCTTTCACGATTAAACAAAGGCCACATTTGTTCTCCAAAAATGTCATTAGCTTAATTAGCATTTAACAGCAAATAAAATTATCTCATTCATCATTTCATTCCTTTTGGCGTAAAAACAGTAGTAAAATATTTTTTTATGGGTTTGCCAGTTGTTTGATTGAACACAATGCACGCTAAGTGAATGGCGTCTTTTTCAGGTGTTCAGTTGAGAGAAACACCCTCTCACTCGTCATCTTCCGTCGTACATAAACTTCTCACCTCATTTAATAATTATTATTAAATTTGGCTAGTGCTGCGTGTGACGTGACGTTTTATACCTGTCCTTTAGTCGTTTAGTGGCCAGTACATCATCATTACCACCAAACCAAAATTAAGCACATTCGAAAAATATTTCAAAGTAGAAGCATCACAAGCTTTTCTGACTGCTATCGTCACTACATTTACTTCAAGTTTTCTTTGTTCCTTTGCCGAATTTGCCTTCATCACTCACCACTGACCGACAGCAAATCAAATAGTACTTCAACTTGAACAAAAAACCATCTCTACTCTCTACCTTTTCAAACAAATGTAAGTAAACTTTTGCTACTTCAATTTTTTTTCTATTTTGAATTTTAAATAGTCAACTAAGCAAACTGACGAGTTGTTCTTTTCTTCTTGATATTTATCTCTGCTGCTGTTCTGCTACTGCCGGTGTGTCCTAATTCACTTGCTCTTTTGTTTGTCGAAGATTCAAAACAAAAAAACTTAATAATTCCCTATTATGAACTCTGGCAACTCACTCAGCTTTTAAATTTTTTGAATGCATCATGCAATCTCGTTAACTAAACATGCCTATCAAACATCATTTTATGATTTAAGTAGTAGGCAGCGGCTTTTTTGGCCTAAAGCTGAATAAAAAATGCAACAGAAAACGCACCTGAGCTGTAGGCAGTGTCGCCATTATAATTTAATCGTAATCAGGTCCATTTTGCTCTTGTTATAGTTTTTCCTCCTACTTGTGTAAACTTTTATAGCGCATGCATACCAAATACACAGAGATATTTAAACATATCACTATTCTACATCATGATCAAATTTTAAATATTAAGTTTAATATAGGTAAATAGACATTTCGTGGTGGTACTTTCGTGCATGAATAATCAGATCATCATCATTCATGAGCTATAATATAACTAGGAAAATTATAGCAGTAGTCAGTTAGCTAGTTTCAATAATACTTGGTACATCATCTCTGTGAAAAAATGTAATACCTACCCCTGTTCTCTTTGATTAATATTGTTTTACTAGGTAAATCGCTGACAAAGACAGTTACATCCAAACATTCGTAACACGCAACAAGACTTGCAACAATTGTGATTCACAAAGCGCCCCATTTTGGACTGGTGGTCAGTGTGGACAAGACAGACCATTGTTCTTCCGACTTACAACCCATCTGGACAATTTTCCTTGAAAAATATTCTAATTACTTGTCACGTAAAATAAAATGCTTTGAAAAAGAGGTGGTTATTTTTTTTTTTGAAAAAGTAACAAAAAAATCAAGATAAGCATTTCATCATGTTGGAACTGGGGGCTAACTACTTTGGAACAACGGACTATATCCTGTTGGGTGCCACTCTATTGATATCCTTGCTTATCGGTTTGTATTATGGCTACAAAAACAAGCAAACGAATGAGGAGCTGCTGGTGGGTGGAAGGAACATGAGTATTTTACCCGTTGCTGCTTCAGTGATGGTGACCTACGTCAGTGCTATAACCATTCTTGGCTTTCCATCCGAAATATACGCGCATGGAGCTCAAATATTTGTGTTGCATTTGGTGTCGGCTGTGGGCATTCCGATAAGTGCATTTCTGATAATGCCGTTCTTTTATAAGATGAAGCTGACAAGTATTAATGAGTATTTGGAGAGGAGATTTGACTCCAAGTGGATAAGATGGTTGGCTTCAGCGATATTTATATTACAACAAGTTGTATTGAGTGGGGTGGTTCTCTATGCACCTTCGATAGCACTAGAAGCATTTCTGGGTTTTCCCATGTGGATGAGTGTACTGGGTATTGGGATTTGTGCAACTATTTACACAAATATCGGTGGACTTAAGGTAAAAATTCACTTTAATCTAGATTATTTAAACGATTTCGAATTTTCAAACTGTATTTTGGTTTTTAATTGGAATTTTATAGGCAGTTGTTTGGACAGACGCTTTCCAGTTTTTGATGATGGTAGCAGGCATGATAGCTATAGTTTGGAGAGGGATTTCCGCTTCAGGCGGTTTCAGGAATGCATTTCATCTAGCCAATCAAAGAGGACGACTTGAGTTTTTTGAGTGAGTTTATAACGAAAACGGTTTTTATAAAAATCTAGTTTGATAGCAGTAAAGAAAACTAAAATTATGATATTTTTAAGCTTTACATTTGACCCATTCTCCCGACACAATTTTTGGAATTTCTTGATTGGATCTGGCTTCCACGCTATTATGCAACCAGGCATTCATCAACTTCAAGTACAGAGATACAGTGGTATGCCTACTTGCAGTAAAGCTAAACAGTAAGCCATTTTAGAAGGAATAAAACAAAGATACGATCTTTTAATGAGATTCCATCATTTGCGTGTACTTTTTAAGTTAAATATTTAATTATATTTATTTCGCAGAGCCATAATTTGGAGCGTGCCACTAAAGCTTCTTGTAATGTCCTTGTGCCTACTCACTGGATTCGCAATTTTTGCATTTTACGCAAACTGTGATCCACTGACCAAAGGAGACATTCAGAAAATAGATCAGATTGTTCCGTACTTTGTTGTGCATGAGCTCACAGACGTTCCAGGAATGATGGGAATTTTTACGTCGTGCATCTTCAGTGCGGTTTTGAGGTACACATAAAATAAACATGACTCATTAAAAGCATCATTGTATGGAATATTATTCATAATTTTCTTATTTTTTCTAGTTCACTGTCATCCAGTCTGAATTCCCTTGCTGCCGTCACCTGGGAGGATTTCCTTGTTCGTCTCAAATACTTTCGAGCCATGACCCCCAAAGCCCAAACCAACGTGTCCCGTTTGATTGGAGTATTCTACGGAATAATTTGCATGGGACTTGCGTTCTCTGCTCAAAATTTGGGTACAATTTACACTGCAACTTTTGCAGTGATTGGAGCAACTGCTGGGGCCTTATATGGCGTATTTTTAATGGGACTCTTTTTCCCTTTCGTAAACGCTGTGGGGGCTATCGTTGGAATGTTAACTGGATTTTTATGTATGATGATTGTAAGCATTGTAGCATTTCTAAATAAGAAAACTAGCCCTGCAACATTACCACTGTCTGTGGAAGAATGTCCTGTAGATCAACTAGAAGCTTTTTATAATTCCACAACGCCGGTGCCGGCTTACGAGACAGCACCTCTCATTTCACAAATTTCTTTCGAGTAAGTGATAATATTTATACAGTTTAATAGCTTGATGAGAAACAAAAAATTTAAACTTGTGTTAATTTTCTTATTTTTAGCGACTGGCCATGGAAAGTATTTCAACTTTCATATTTATTATACCCTGTCGTTGCCGCAGCCATATCTATTCTAGTTGGCATTTGTATAAGCCTCTTGACATCCATCTGTGTTCCATATTATCGTAAAAAGAAAACTCTTTCTAGTTTGGTTCATCCTCTAGTCAGACCACTGTCCAGATGCTGTACTGTCAAAGACGTTTATCATCAGAGTGAGTATGAGAGTCGGCAGCAGCGCAACCAAAATCAGGAAAGATTGCAGCAGCGTCAACAGTACTGGATAAATGGCAGTTATGGTGGTAGTACTGCAAGTGGAATTAACAATTACGGGTATGCTATCAGCGGTGCTACTGGGGGTGGGGGCGGAGGAGGGGAAAGTAATGGAAGGATTAAAAACAGAACGAATGGTATTCCAATGAATCCTATTATAATTGACACTGCGGCGGCTTATATTCAACCAAAACGGGAGTCACAGGGAAGAATTAATACGATGTATTCTTCCCAAACATCTATGTCAGCGAGATGAGATTTTAATTTTAATAATTGTGAGATTTTTAGTATAATTTTTATGTATTCTTATCCCATCAATCAAGTAATCTTGTACAAAACGTTTTTATGCATGTATGATCTCAGTGCCATTTGTAAATAAAATATCTAATTGTTATAAATCTGTTGTCTGAAAGATGCAAGTGACATGTCAAGTTTAAGAGTATGAAAGTTGAGAATGAAGAAACTAGAAGTAAACGTAATGAATAGCATATTTTTTATTACGTAGATGAATCTATTAGTAGTTATTTGGATATGAACAATTTTTGGGTTTCGAATGAGAATAGTTTAGCAAATGTAAAATACAGAAAACACTCTCATCAAATTTAATATACATAACGTTCCAAAAATTAGAGCTGGTTCAGGTTCAGGTCATTTCCCCCAAAAATGTAGCCTTGGAACATTCCAGCGACTATAATATCTTCGATGGTGTTGGTATTAACGACAGTTCCAACTATTCCTTCCTTACTATCATTTTCTGGGGCTAATTGAACATCTTTCGTGGTTACATCATTCCAAGTATCTTGCATGGTTCTAACTGCTGGAAAGGTGCAGGATCATGTTTTTCAACAAAGTTTTGTGGCGAAGTTCTTGAGCTTGGTCATGTCCAATGGGGTAGTAGTAGGACCGTTTACGAACGGAAGGGTATCGGTACGCAGTGATGTCCGTGTCACCATTCATGATGGTAACTAGTGGGTAAATGTATGTGTAGAAAAGCGATGGGCTGATGAAATATTGTTGGAACGATGGGAGGAGCCAAAAGCGTTAAAAATATTTAGAGCTGACGTAACACTGAAATGGTGGATAGCTCCAGTATTGGCGGAAAAGAGGAAGTCGCATGTACTCTAGGAATAACGGTTGGACAATGACATCTTCAAATGGAAACACGATCACGTCCAAGGTGTTGTCTCTGAGGTAGCTAGGCACTTGTAAGGAATTTCTGTAAATAAGGGACCTTTCTAAGGGGTGTGCCAACAGTCCCTTATTCCATTTCCAGGGGGCATCGTGAGACTGGCCAGCGACAATGGCTGTAAGAAGGGTAGCAGCAATCTGAAAACAAATGAAAAAGGATGGGGCAGGGGCAGGGTAAGAAAGGTTTCATCTTAAAACAATTCAACTGTCTAGATATTCTATTAACTAGGCACTAGGCTTACTACTATAAGCGATGTCTCCATTTTCCTTTAAGAGTTTTGATTGCGATTGAAAGGTGACTACTGTCATGAGTCATGAGCCCATCTCAGTTTTATGCTGTCATATCCTATGCTAAAACGCTGGGAATCCTTACTTCTCGACATGGACCTGCAGCAACAAACTGATGCTATTTATCAAATCATTTCCCTTTCTCAGATGAACTCGTATTCTTGAATTACCAGTCCTTCTCATGCAATGCTTGAATTGAGTTATCTTGTGACATTTGCATGCCCCGTTTATCTGACAGTGACAAGCCTTCTTATCATTGTACTTTATTGAAACTGACACCAAGGTGTTCATTTGATAGCACTTTAAACGTTTGCACTCCTGACCTATTTGCTATCTGCGGTTTAAACGGTATTGACATTCACTGACATGACGTTATTGTAGAAATTATAATAAGATATGCAATTTAAAAATAAGATGTTCTAAAAATTAATATGCAAATAAAAAACCAGGAAGACCAAAATTTACAATGTAATTTTTTATATAAAAAACAGGCTTGTTTTATTTTCCCGTACTAATTTCACTACAAATATTAAAGATTCAAAAATATTTAAATCAAGAATGAATTCAATAGAATCGTTATCAATCCGCCTCCTTCCTTCAACTGACTCTCTTTCCGTTCCTGTGCAGCCGATGGAATAACAGATATATCAACTGAATGCTCATTTACAAGGTGCCCAGCCAGTTGATGGGCAGCATTGTGGAGGGTTAGGACCACCACTGATAACAGAACAGCAACGACAGTGGTTGTCCGAACTTCTGCAACACCTAAGACTGCCCGATGGACATGGACACTCCTTTTCGTCATTTGTCACGGCAGTAAAGCAAGCTCCAGTCTATACAAATCAATTAACAATCAGAATAAAATTTTAAGTACTTCTTTAGATAACTTCTTGGTCACACATAGTATGAAACTAATATTTATCTATTTATGCGCTCGTGCTGCTGCTGCTCCAGTACTATTTCTCTGTCGTCCACACAGTTTGTGGACTCCAATATTTAGTATGAAACTAAGGTTAACAACGCAATTGGAATATAGAACTTACACAGCTATCAGCTTTTGGACTCATCAAAGTTTGGAAACCAAGTCCATCTGATGATGCCGAGCTTTCCTCCGCTTGGAAAACGGTGACCAACACCGCGATAAGGATAATGGCTCCAACAAACGACTTCATGGCTACTTTACGTAAAAATTTAAAAGGGATTTCAGATGGAAGTTTAAAATGGATAGATTTCAGTTTAGTCTGAACGAAGGGCTCTTGTAGAATGAATTAACCAGAGCTTGGAGGGGCTCATTTTATACCCGTTTTTTATTAGAGCTAGCCTACCCTACATACTATTTGAATTGGAAGTATGTACTTTCACGCTTGTATGCGCATGTACCGAATTTTCCAAAAATAAAAAGTTTTAAACTAATCCGATTTTCTAGCTCGGAATTGCGTCTCATTTTGTAAAAAAAGGGCATGATTGTTTCAACTAGTGTATACATTCGAACCCACAATGTGGGTCCCACATGCGTGTATTTAAAAAAGGATTAAGGGTTTAAAATTTTAAAGATCGATACTTATGTTATGTAGGTATCTTGTTATCCATGCACATATTTGGAATGCAGTCTTTTCGAGACTGTGCTAAGTCGAAATAAAACTGAAAATGCGATATTTTTACTTGAAAAATACAAAGATAACAATGTGCCCTTGTTTCACACAAAAAATTCATAAAAAAGTTGTATTCATTATGAATGTTTGTTGCTGCATTTTCTAATGTGACTAAATACGCATAAATACTTGTGGAAATTTTTATCAACTACAATGCACAATGCTAACAATCCAGTTGGTTGCAGTTTTCTATTTTTTATCACATCGGTATTATAAATGAGTTTAGTGTTAAGATTTTGGAAATTTTTTGATGTGAGAATGAGATTATGTTTATGAGAAGTCCCTTCATTGTTGCTGTCCTCGTTGTTGTATTTGTCATTTCAAACGAAGACAAAAAAATTCTTTATAAAACGAAGTAAATGTATCTCTTGATGAAATATAAATTAAATATAATGATACACGTAAATTTAAAGCCAATTCAAAGAGTTTATTATTTTGGAATCCAATTGGTTTTATACAAATCATTTACAACAATCAAATAATTAAAATGATTCCAACAAAATATGATTTCCAAATCTCGAAAAAGAAAACATCAAAACAATGACATTCATTTTTTTAAACAAGCTACAGAAAATCAATTAAATCTAAACTACTATTTATGTATGTGTGACAAAGGACAGCATCAAGTGAAGAAACCAAGTTATTCGTGAAGGCAGTCATGTGACCATCTTAAACGGTTGGGATTGGAAAATCCTAAAAAAATAACGAAAAAATGTTTTAATTGAACTCATGTGAAAAACATGGCATGGTAAAAAATTGACATTACTAACCTTGTTGTAGATGGTTGGGGTTGGGTACATTTCTTTGTTGTAGTAAGTTGGGTACATCATACGAGCAACGAATGGGTTGTACTTGTACGCTTCAAGAGGAGAAACATTGTTGACATCCATGACATCTGGGGTCATCACATTGGTCACCTTGGTGGTGTACATCAAGTGTTTGTGCAATTTGTCAAGAACAGCACTGCAGTACATGGAGTGGGTATAGCAGATAGTGGGTATTCCGGTGGTGGTGCCCTGCCATTGTTGCTCTGGTTGGTAGACTCCCATTGGCCACATGTTCTTGTTCCAGGTGGGGGTGGTATCATACTTGAAGAGGGTGACAATGGGGTAGATGTACTTGTAGAACAAGTGGGGGTGTACAAAGTATTGTTGGAAGGCGGGGATGGTCCAGTATTTTTGGAAGAGGTGGGAGCACACGTACTTTTTGAACATTGGGTGGCTCCACCATTGATGGAAGAGGGGAAGGTCCATGTATTCATGGAACAATGGGTGGACCGTGATTTCGTCGTAGTGGAGAACGTGAATGTTCATAGAGTCGTCGTTGATGTAGTTGGGGGAAGGCAAGTCATAGTCCACCATGTTGGAGTAGTCCCCTCCATAGTTGTAGGGCCAGGTCACCCAGGGATTGATCCCCATCATTCCCTTGAAGGGACTGATGAGTTCCTTGTTCATAAGGGGCTGGCCTGCGACAGCAGCCACCAGGATTGCGACAACAATCTAAAATGTCAAATAAAGTAATAACTTTAGTTATAAAAAATATGCTGCTGAATTTTCCAGAAACTTACAAAAGTTTTCATGTTGACAGGCTTCAACTCTGGCTTCAGTTGAACAAAAGCAGGAGATTCAGTTTCTGGAAGAGGAAATCTGGAACAAGAAATGCTTGTGAAGTGGAAGATGATTTACTGGCAGTTAGCCTCGAGCTTATATACCGTTTTTCTTCTTCATTATCCACAATTTGTCGCACATGACATTTTAAATTGTCAGATACAAAAATTGCCGGTGTACAGGTACATTTGTTTACGCTAAAAATGTTTCCACATGACATGACAGAGATCCAGCTAACCGGCAACTGCATGCAAAAAAAATCATGAAATATCCAGATTCTGTTTTTTAATTATCTTTTCATATTTTTCATATTAATTATCATAATGGTCGACCTGTATTTAAATCACCAATATACCATTCCAGCAAGGAAGTATCACCCTTACCAATCAAAAAACACTTGTTTTTGTACTTAAAGTCATGAAGTCCGACTTAAATTGTTAGGTTTTGCAACAATTTTTGTTCACACAACTCGTGACAGCAGGATGGGTTGTTGCCAACCGGTATCTGTCACTCAACAAGAGAAAGATACACTTTTGTTTTGGAATGCTGACCTTTTCGTTGTCCTTCAACATTGTACCGGACAGGACATCATGATTAAATAGTTGACTTATTTTTTAAAAGTATCATTTAAATATCGATTTCATTGCAGCTTATCTAATTTAATTAGCAAACAGCAACAAAAATTTAAAAGTCCATTTTTCTCAACAAATTATCTTTATGCTTTTATTGATTTTTCTCAAGTTCGAAATGGGGACAATCTGTAATATTCCAAAGGTTAAAATATTGAAATTCAAGTTGGTATTTAAATTGGGTAATCGTATGTCATGTCATGTCATGAGTACAGTGTGAGTGTACATTGCAACTAATGGTGGAGGGTAATAATAGTTGAGATAGGTTAAGTACCTAAATTTATAGGCATTTTCTTTTAAATTCTTTTGTTTTTCGCTCAGAAAACATTTACGTCACTCCGTGCGTACGTGTAGGTTGTAGAAGGATAAGAGCAGGGATAAATATTAATAGCAAAAATGTGCTGTGCTTTGCGATTTACGTGCAGGTCATGTAATGACTTTTGATATCTTTACTTTTACATTTCATACTTTGGCTTATCATGTTTACTCATTCATTTGGGTCAGAGGCTAATTGTTTGATAAGATTAAAGAATTGAATACTAGATAGAGAAAGTGTTGCTGGAGGGAGGTAATGAGTAAGCTTCCGGATAACTTATCATCACAAATATATAATAATTAATTGCATATTTTCATATAGCACAAAAAATATTAATTAGTGCTAAGAATTTAGAATATTGCATGTTTTAACAGCTTTTATGATTAGGAATAGATATGATTAATGATTATCACGTGAAATATGCTACTTTTTACACCTTTAATTATACTTATGTTGGTTGAGCATGCACGCTTTTTTGGCTCAGGTTAAAATCAAGAAATTGAAATCATGGCACATGAATGTTAAAACATTTTCAAATCTTGCTTTACGTAAGCCTTCAAATCGATTGGATCGGATTCCTGGTCAGTTCATGTCACTTAACCTTTAAAAATGCGCATAACATTTTCTGAATGTTTGATTTAAAAAATATTCCATCTTTCAAAATTGTTTAGGAAATGGAAATAAAATGAATTTATGATGCCGAGCTGAGATGATGATGGATAATCAGCAGCGTATTTTTATGATGATGATGATATATTTATACATTATACTGACATTTTTAACGCTTGTTGTTTTAAAAACGGTAAATTACAATTAATTTTGAATACAATAAGTACTATGATCACGTCGTATTAAAACTTTTTAAAACTAATTTGGATAATGATAGGATGAAGATTGATCGCAGTTAATACCAGGTATTTTGGGATTTGAAAGATTTAATGAAAATACAGAGTAGATTCAATTGCTATACTTTTTTGCTGATGTTGGTGATAAATTTTTGAATTTTTGTCTGTTTTAACAGTCTGCACTGTTTCAATGTGACTAATATGGAAAGTTTCATAAATTTCAATGCTGAAATTCTATTTTTATTCAGACATGAGCTGAGCTTAGACTTATGGGACAGACATTTTCGGATGTGAGATTATGTTAATATGCATGTTAAATGTATGTGTATCGAGATCCCCTTCATTTCATTTTTGCTACTGTAGCTGTGTATGCAGGAATATGTACAAATGATAGACTAGTAAAATAGAATCAAGTTCATTGTTCAAAGAATTTGTTTTATTTTTCTCAGCCAATTGTTTAAATAATTCATTCACAACAATCACAAAACAATAATGATTCCAACAAAAACAGTTTCCAAAACTCAGAAAAGGAAAAACATGATGACATTCATTTTTTCACGACGAGCTATAGAAATCAATTAAATGTTCTGAACCACTAAAATGATGAAAACCGTTGACGAATGATAGAAGACAGGAAGAAGTGAAGAAAGACAAGTGGGATTTGAGCATCTTAGGCCTTGATCACTTGCTCTGGAGCGACAAACTTTTGGTCAAAAGTCTTGTCTCCAGTGATGGTCTTGACGGTGGCGGTGTTCAAGAGTGGACGGAGCAAATCTTGGTTGTCGAAGGTTTTTGGGACTTGGTAGGTTGGGAAGTCCTGGAAAATTATAAAAAAAAAGTGTTAAAAATAAAGCCACTTGAAAACCATGTCAACGAATTTATAGTTTTGAGAAAAATATTTTTATGTAATCCTACCTTGTTGAAGACAGTTGGGTACATTTCCTTGTTGTATGCGAATGGGTACATCTCCTTGTTGTAGATGGATGGGTACATCTCCTTGTTGTAGATGGATGGGTACATTTCCTTGTTGTAGGCGAATGGGTACATCTCCTTGTTGTAGATGGATGGGTAAGCCTCCTTGTTGTAGACGGATGGGTACATTTCCTTGTTGTTGTAGTAAGTTGGGTACATCATACGGGCAACGAATGGGTTGTACTTGTACACATCAGACTCGACATTGTTGACATCCATGATTTCTGGGGTCATCACGTTGGTCATCTTGGTGGTGTACATCAAGTGGTTGTACAATTTCTCAACAAGGGCACGGCAGTACACGGAGTTGGTGTAGCAGACGGTGGGTACTCCTAATTTGTTGTTGTAGTAGTTGCCGATGGTGTATTGTTGTTCCATTGGGTAGACATTCTTGTTCCAGAAGTTTCCAGTGTTGAAGGTGTTGTCATACTTGAAAAGGGTGACAATGGGGTAGATGTACTTGTAGAACAATGTGGGTTGCACAAAGTATTGCTGGAAGGCTGGGGTGGTCCAGTATTGTTGGAAGTAGTGGGAGCACACGTACCTTTGGAACATTGGGTAGCTCCAGTATTGACGGAAGAGGGGAAGGCTGATGTATTCACGGAACAATGGGTGGACCATGATTTCATCGTATTGGAGAACTTGGAAGTTGAAAGAGTCGTCGTTGATGTAGTTGGTGGAAGGTACGTCATAGTCGTAGTTGACCATGTTGGAGTAGTCCCCTCCAAAGTTGTAGGGCAAGTTGGAGAAACGGTTGTTCACCAACATTCCCTTGCGGGGGGTGATGAGGTCCTTGTTGAAGGACTGGCCGGCAACAGCGGCCACCAAGAGTGCGGCAACAATCTGAAAATTTTAAATAGTATAATAATTTAGCTTTTCAAATAATTGTATAAAAATTTAAATCCTGAAATTTTAGTAATCTTCTATTTTTGAGAAACTTACGAAAATTTTCATATTGACTGGCTTCAGTGAAAAGGAAAGGATTGGGTTTGCAAGACTGGAACAAGAACAAGATATGCTTGTCAAGTGGAAGACGAACTACTGACACTTTGCCTCCAGCTTTTATACCGTTTTTCTTCTTCATTTTGTCAAATGCCACTTGAAATAGCACAAGCACAAAAAATGCCGGTTTGAAGATCACTTTCTTTGGGTTAATTTTAAACAAAACATGTATCCACATGGCAGGGAATCCAGCTAGCCGGCAACCACATGAAAAAAAATCCATGCAAAATCCAGTTTCTTTTTTTTCGATAATCGCTGTCGTATGATTATGATAATGGTCGACCTGTATTCAAAGTCATACCATTCCAGCTAGGAAGTAGCACCAGCTTAAACACTTTGCAGTTGAAGTCCAACTTAAATGGTTATGTTATGCAACAGGTCGATCATAGCCATAACATATAGCTGTGCTACTGTAAGATAGGTTTTGGCTGTTGCCGACCGCTATTTGCATCCCAACAAGAGCAAGATGCACTTTTGCTTTATTGGCATGTTGACCTTTTCGTTCTTAATATCTCCTTCAACATTTCACCGGACACCGGGATTAACTGGTTTACTCATTTTTTAAAAAGTAATTTATTATAAAATATCTATTGTATCTTATCTAGTAAAGCAGGCAGCAACAGCGAAAATTAAGGACGTCATTTTTTCAAGATTATTCTTTATTTTTGTATTTTTCTCAAGTTCTTCGGAATGGTGGCAGCCTGTAAATTTCCAACGTGTTCGATTACAATATTGAAATGCATGTTGCTTTTTTAATGTTTTTAAAATCATCATGTGTGCAGTAAATGCAACTGATGAGGGTAGTAGTAGTAATGAAATTTAAGTTGAGCTGGGTTAGTACCTAAATTAAATAAAGTTCATAGGTATTTTCCACAGGTTATTTGTTTTGTCCAGTAGCGTCATAATCATAATATC
>JAQFXM010001451.1:0-32233 GCA_034693345.1 Entomobrya multifasciata
AGGGTCTTCGTCTCCTCCGATCCCCTCAAAATACTGTTGCTAACCGGATTCCCATTGTCATGTGACGTTAGCCTTAATCCGTGCCGAGTTGGACACTCAATAATAGCCAGGTCAACAATTATTATCCCGTTTTATAATTTCACCACTAACCAGAACACAGACGCTAAACGTTTTAAGACCACTTCTTAGAATAAGATTAGAAGACCTCTGGCTTCAAGTTTAGTTTGTAAACACAAAACACTGACAACCTGACTATTTACTATTGCATCATGTGATATTTTATGATTGATGTTTACTTCCTGTACTGTTATCTTAACGAATGCCGACACCTTTAATAATGAATGAGCGTCAATTAAACGTCATGGCATGTCATTAACTCATACGTTGCGTAAACTTAAGACAAGCATTTAACAAAGCCGTAAGTAGCCCTTCAACTGCCAAGTAAACCAACTTTGATTAATTTTCTAAAACAAAATGCATTTTTTGAAATTCACAAAGACAGCAGGCTAGAGAAATAATAGGCGCAATAGAAAGATTTCTTTTGGTCTTGGTGTTGAAGTGTAACAAGGAATGCATAGGCATTTTCACCTGAGAAATGATGCGTAAGCCGCATCTAGATTTGCTCGATGGTTCCAAGTTTTTATACACAACTTCGCTATGCGATATACGTACTTGGCAGAGTCCCAAGAAAGAACTTGAGCTTCCAAGAACAAAAGAGTGACCAGTGAACCCGACCCCAAATACATAGAAGGAAACCATTCAAGTTTAGTTGACATTTATACCTTCGTGCCAGATGAAACTTTTTAAAATTGACTATTTTAATGCAAAGTAGATAAATCATTATCTTGAAAGCATCGATCGATGTCAGTTCGATTGGAGTGAAGATGAAACACTGGCACCAAACCAACACACCAGGTTCGCGCTGGCATGCGATAAGCATGATTCTGTTTTAAATGGTCTTGCAAACAAGAGTTAATTATCGCGATTAAAATATGATACTAATGCACTAAATGAAATATTAAACTCGATGTTTATAAGATTACTAATCATATATTATGAGATTTTAATACCAGTTCAGAAAATAAATCTGGCTCGACGTTTGACGTATTATAAAGCTGTTTTGTTGGTACAAGAGTTTTTTACATTTTGGTTATCAAACCCACTTTTGATTTAAAACTTATAACTTAAAATAAAAACGTGCTATGACTGTGACTGATAATCACAAAAAATCCAATGAGAAAAAATTACAGCACAAATATTATAGCATAGCCAGTACATACATCAATGTGACGATAAGAAAAAAATAAATATAAAATGTATCGTACAATCTTAGTATACACATTACGTGTAGAAAATATACAATTATTACATACTCCTCTTAAATTAACCGTTTGTTTAAAAGGATTTAACTTTTAAGACCGCATGCATCAATATTTACGGTCACTAATCAAGTGAGATGCATATTCAATCAATTCACCCCACAATTGAAAACTATAATTATCGCCATCCAGGTTTCTTTGCGTTTGACACTGCAGACTGTGATCCTACATTGATTCTAGGTGCTTGAACGCGGTTTTGTCTGACGCTTGTTGCCCTACTAGCAGCGATACCTCGGACATCTTTTGCAAACTCTTTAAATCCACGGATTTTGCCAGCATCAGCAACGCCTCTGTACACCATCTCCACTTCCATTTTCTAGAATTACAAACAAAATAATACAATAATAATTTAGCAGTGGAATAATTTTAGCTTCACTAAATGGTTCTGCATAAAAGTTAAACTTACTGTGCCATCTGGCTGAAGAACCTCCACTCGTTCAAGCGTTTGTGCAGGTTTGTTATCCAATATTCGACGTTGCATAATTGGAGATCCACTTTGCGAAAACATGACTTCACCCGGCTTTGCAAGACGTGGAGCCTTATTTGTAGAAAGACCCTTGCTGTGTGATCCGATTCCAAACTCAAAGATCCTTTGATTCTTTGGTGTGGCATATTTCGCCTAGTGGGTTAAAGAGCAATTAAAGGAAAGATGGAATCATCACTTAATTGTTTTGAATTTCAAATATACCAATCAAGTTTATTTTTGAAGTTCAGTTTGTATTACCATTTTTGCTGGACTTGGAAAATTTCGATTGCTACCTACAAAAGGAATCCCAGCCGTCTCCATTTCTTCCTCCTCTGATTCCTCCAAAATAGGAGCTTCAATGTTAATCGCAGGAGGTAAGTTATGGGGCGCTGGCAAGCTCATTAACTTAATGAATAATTCTCCAAAGCTTCGTGGAACGCCAAGCTGTCAAAATAAAAAATGGACACAGTCATCAGGCTTACAATTAAAAATTGCGTCCATTTGAAATACACATAAAACTTGTTCGTTTTCCAAACTTACAGCTCTAATTGCATCAGATACTTTTCCGTTGTGGAGGGATGGATGAAGATTTCGCATGAGCTTTAAAGACGTCTGACAGGTGGATTTCAACTCCTCAAGATCGAAATACTTGTGAAATAAGGCTTTCCGAGCTACAAAACATAGACATACAGACAACAATTAATATGCTGATATGCGATAATGTGATAACTGAGAAGCCTTCCTTAAATTTTTGATCATAGAGAAAATTTTAATAATTGACAAGTAAACTAACCATCCAATTCAAATTTTCGATGCCTGGGCAGTTTGGTTATATATTTGATAGTCCCATCCAAATTCCCCTTTTCCACTTTCAAATCCTCCACGAGATCAGGTAGATCCTCCCATGATTTCCAGTCCCTCGTTTCCCCATCTTGAATACAGTGTTGATGACTTGGTCCCCCGACAGTGGCAGAGCCCTTCTTAGATTTAACTAGTGGTGGAGACTGCGACCTATCTGTTTCTACGTCATTGGAATCCTTCGCTGGTTCTGAAGAGTTGTCTTCAGTTTCACTGGCGGAGCCTGCATCCTCTTGTGCACTATGCTTCGGAACTCTCCCCCGGCTCAAAACAGGCTTGGTGCCCTTCTTAGTTACCTTCTTCTTTGGCATGATGATAAGGGTATTTCCACTCACTAACTAAAACTGTTAACTACTGTCATTTAATTTAACTGGCAATCTGTAATTACGTGAACTTACTAACTGACTTCTTCAAAAAAAACACGATCAGTTTTGTTTGTATGTGAGCTAAAGCGAGAATAAAACAAAAACACAGATTTGACAAAGTGTACACTGTTGTTTGGCGGTTGGGTTTATCGCTCCATATATGTATGTATACAAATCCTAGCATTCTCCAGTCAGCCAGCAATGCAATGTAATGCATGTACGTACGTGTCCACACTCCACACACATACAAAAGAACAGCTCTTTGTCTTTGTTCGGCCATAATCTAATGGCTAAGCTAGCTACATAATTTGCATATATATTGCATATTGCATTGCAGGCATCATCGCATTGAATGCAGCTATCAGCAAACGATAAGCGAAGCTAGACTACGAAAACTTTGCTAATTAAAAAACGCTAAATGAGTTTGTAGCTGACGCTATTATATTTTAAGCAATATTTTACATAGTAGAAATATTTTATTTCATGTGTAACGAAGTTTTGCAATTTTCCATTAATTTAAATGTGTGTCGTAGTTAAATTAAGTTTCATTCAAGCAAAGTTATGTTTCATTTCTTGACCAGCAATGTGTAAAAATCTCATAATTTTTTCTACTAGTAGAATTTCTGTTTGTCTAAGCGTAAGGTTTCATGCATTGTATTTTTTAAGTAACTGAAGTGATTTGCATATTTGTCTTGCTAGCGGTATTGTACCTAAAACATGACTACCAATTTTGTGCTTAGCTGTAAGTAGACTAATGATGATGATATGAATGACACGTGAATGACCTACGTCTTTGTTTTATAAGCTATTTTTAGCTGCGTCCCTTCTGGACTGTTCTGACCACTCGTTTTGTTTGAGAGTGGCATTTTTTCTGTTCCTTTTTTAACTGAGCAAACTTTTTTAACACAGTGACGGCAAATCATATTCTGACACCAACACCATAAAACTTTAACATCTCATCAAATAATAACTTAACCTGTACCACAATCGCCAGAGTTATTGCTGTAAACCAAATTAAAATATATGAATCATCAAATCAGTATTTTAATTAAAAAATTAATCTGAGCCTCAAATTCTGAGGTCTTCTTGTACACGAGCTTTAATAGTTTAATTTGATTTGAGGCTCAGAATTTAGTCCCTACTGTACTAACTTTATTAATTGTCGTGAGTCGTGATCGTGAGCATGAGACGAGTCCAATTCATTATGCAATGTTATAAGTAATGAAGAATGACAATTTATCATGCTACGATAATTTGAGGATAAAATATGTCGATTAACTAATGATGGACGACGTTTTCCCTGACTTTTCTCTGGAACCCAAATGGTAACTCTTTCGACTTACTTAAGTTCACATGTAGACATAATTACAAACAATGACACAAAAAATACATTTCAGTTTCCAAATCGTTTTATTTACTTTTAATTACGCTTTGATATTCTTGTTAATAATTGAAAACTGCAAAAAATATTTTGAAAAATAGAAAGCTGTGAACACTAAACCACCGTTAGTTGGTCATAAACAAAAGCTATGCTAACAAACTATGAAATTACATATTTAACATAATATAAACAACAAAAGTTCACAACTCTAAGTTGATGAAAATTAGTGCAAGACAATCAATTATTATCAAACACGAAAAAAGCTGCATTTATAACATAATGACTTGAATTCTTTATATAGTAAAAGTATAATTATATTGCTTGTGAATGAAAAAGCACTTAAGTATAAATATTTAAGTATAAGTACTAACTCAAAACTTTCAATTTTAGTAATGGATTTTCACTTCCGGTTTCATTTTGTAACTACTCACGCAATCATGGTCAGTTAGTAAGTACACTATAGACAGATACTGATAAATGATAAAAGTTAAAGTACATCCCGAAACAGTACTACGAACGAGTACATATTCCCATAATTCGTACAAAAAAATTGAAGTTTTCATACCACTTGTTCTGACAGATACAAAATTTTGAAGCCAGTCGAAGTTATCGAATCATAAAAATATTTCAAATTTTTACTGTCAAATATACATTTTTAAATTTGACCCTGTACTTCTTTTTTTTCTGAAGTTAACCTTGTGGCGCTGCGGTGGGTGTAACTGTAGTTGAATTTGCTGTACTTGTACTAGATCCTGATATCTCTTGCGCCTGCGTCGGTGCCTCAGTCTGTTCCTGCTCACAATACTTGCTAATTTCACTGAGATCATCCTCTCCTGAATATATTAATTGTCCAGGGTATAAGGTAGTTAGAGCAAGTTGAGCTGCCCTTCGCCTGGCATCGTTTCGTTTTGTACCTAAAATGACCCAAACAGATTTAATATTAAAGTCACGCCTTGAAACATACATTAACTTGATTGGACTCTTTACGTTCATCATTGTTCGTTTTCTTACCAAATCCTTCAAATATTTTTTGATGGTCTTCAGTAATTCCAGCAGCGGTTAGGTTAACAGGAAGGATTGCCTTCCATCCTTTGAAAATCTTTTTTCCATCCAAATCACTATCTTTGCATTCAATATAATCGATGAAAGATTCATGACGCCCGTGAACCAATTTCATTTGATACAAAAGTGAAAACGCATTCATTTCCTGGGCGTTCTGGGGAAGTTGTCTTGGACCGTGCTCAACCTTGTTTTTTTTCTTGCTCTAATTATTTGAAAGCGATATTTGTTATTTTCATAATGGTTAAACTATGCATAAAGTTTTACTAAATGTAATTGAGTACCTTTCTTGAATTAGTAGATCTGCTTGTTGACTGTGGAGTACTATCGGGGCCTGCACCTGGCATGTCACCGAGCATTTCACTTTCACTGTTAACATGGCTAGTATCATCCTCTAGATCTCTTACAAAAATCTCATGGTCTGCTGATGATAAGGCTTGAACATTAAAACATATACTAAATTAGTATTTAACATTTATGATGCATGTTGTAGGAGAAAATGGGTAAATTATATTAAAATATACCTGATTTTTTAACCAGTTCATTTCCATTGCCATTACTAAAATACAATGTACCAAACACTGTGCTCACTATTACAAGCGCAGTGAATGCCAGAGTAGTTATCACAGCCTTTTGCCTTTTGATCGTCACTCCCCTGCCACCGTTGACATATCTTAATGGTAGGGACTCTGAACCGGGACTTGCAGGTCTTAAATTAGTTTCCGAATCACCGCTACCACTGCCAATACTCACATTATCTTCCCTAACTACTCTACTACCGTAACTTTCCATCATTTTGATTTACCAACTTTCACTTTTCTTACAGGCAAAATTTTTAGCGTCCTTTACCTCCGCTTGAGCGGTTTGATTGATTTATCTAGATCGGTGTATTCATTATTTTATACTTGCAAGTTACATATTATTTTCGAGGTTCCTCAACTCTATTAGCGATCCAATAAATTGTTCGCAGAAATTATACATTATTTGTTTAATTGACATTCCAGTCTTAACGCTTTAAATGCTCGCTTCGCAAGTAAATTTGCTTGTATTTTATGTTGCAAGAAAAGTCATTCTCCTTTTACTTCATTGAATCGTATTCGATACAATTTATTAGTTATGCACGAAATTGCTTAACTTTTAATTTTATAGTATTTAACAGTACAGGAATTTCACCAATTGCAAAAATTGGCTCCACTATATTTGGTAGTCAGCTTTAGCTGCACATTTTTTGTGAAAATATCCACATGTTTTGCTTAGCTTTTGTTGATCTTCATGTATTAGTTCAGTGGGGGTGGGTGGTAGTGGTCATAATAGTGTAACAAGCACAGGAGGATATATGCCATTGCCATGCAAGATTTCTTCAAGACAACCATCAACCATTCAAATAGCGTAGCTGTAGCCCATTTTATGCAATAATGTGTAAAAGTTAGCGTAGAGGTGGTATGGTAGCTATACGAGAAGCCCCTTCTTACATCGTTCCAACAATGCCTACTCTCGCTCCTCGTCTCTCTCAAAATTGCACATCCATCAGAATAGATCTTGGGGGATGAGGGATGTTTAGAAGGCACCGGACGATGAAAACCGGAAGTTATTTATGATATCGTGAATAAGATGAATTTGAATGACTCAGCCCTAGAGTTTTTTTCATAGAATAAAAAGATATGAAACCGTAGACTCAAGTTTTCATAAATTTTGTTTGCAAACCCCATAACCACATTTATTTTTTCATTTCATTACATTTTTTTGTTTAATATAAAGTTAAGAAAACTTCGACTTCCTAAATACCAAAATTAACAAAATCCTATACACTAAAAACAGTATTCTACAATCGCTGAAAATAACAGAAACCAAACAGTTGTTGTGTAAAGAACGACATTATTTTCTAACAATGCCCCATAACCGGAAATGAATTGAAAATTTGAGGACTCTGCAGTTATATTAAAGGAGTATTTACAAAAATTAAAGTTTCCTGTGACAAATATACCCTATTTTGTAATCTATAACCCCTTACAAGTTTGAACCTTCCCAGAATACTTAAAAATATAAGAAATACATTTACAAAAAGAAATGTTTAACCCATCAACCTGAAATTCCCGATTCCCCAAGAGTTCCCTAAACCTGAAAAAAGATATTTGATATTACCTTACACTAACCCATATTATTGTTTAATTTAAAATGTTGAACACATGCAATCTCGAAACAAGAACTATTTTGCATAAAAGATTAACCCTGCCTTGAAATAAGTCCCCTTAATTACATTGACTCAGCATACAACTTAAAATATACATCCATAATATTAGGAAACAAATAATTATAACCCTCTTATGAAAATACAAAGACAGTCTCTAATATTCTCTAACTCTAGCGATACTGATATCGGTTGCGTAAATCCCTAATTTCGTTGGGATGACCAATCTCAATCGGAGCGTCACCTTCACACACCCGTCCACCAGAATCTTGAACTCCCTCTCCACCAGACATACTTAAATTGTCTGCTCTTTTAACCCTATTGAAAATATAATAAACTAAAATAACCCCCAAAACCATAACAGTAAAACCTACAAGAAAAATAACTAGTCAGTCGACAACCCTCCTGACTAAACTCGGCCTATTTTCTCCATCTATTATTAACCCATCTAATTTTTTGGCATCTGAAAGGCTTGTCTCAATTAGCCCCATAGCACGCGGTTGCAGCTCTCCTTCTTCATTAATCCTCTTCAGGATTCTGTATGGCTGCTGAGCGTTTTGAACTTTGCTGTATGTCGGGGAGTAGCTTCCACCCCAACTTCCCCATGAGGGAGGCATCCTTGCTTGTATGGCTGCCGATCCCACTTCCCCCGCTTCCCCCGGTTTCGATGATATTGAGTACCGCAGTTGCCGTGCAGCAGGGATACTACCACCAGGAGAATAAACGTTCTGACCCGTACCGGAAGTGGCAGGTGAGGTAGAGTTGTTACTTGAACTCACCTGTTGTACTTGTCCAGGCTGAACTTGGACCGCAGAAGCTGGGTTGATAGCATTCGATTCGGCGCCTGCACCTTCAGAAGCAATTGACTCGGACACAGACGTGGAGGTCACGGTTTCTACAATGGACCTTCCAACTTCCTCCCCATCAAAAAGCTGTCTAGCGTTAGCGACCCTGGAAGCTTGCATATTAGGAGGCTGATCCCGGAAGGCTGGTGTTGGGTCTGTGGGTGGGGGATCATTTCTTCCAATATCTGTAATCACGGGTTCTAAAGCAGCAGTAGTTCCTGTTGGCGTTTGGATGGATGGTGGCGGCTGCTGGATTTGTTGAGGAATTGGAGATGGCTGTTGAACAGGCTGTGCAACAAACTGTCCTTGTGTTCCAAAGGTGGGTTGTTGCGGAGCAAGCTGTTGTTGCTGCTGTTGCTGTTGTTGTTGCTGTTGTTGTTGCTGTTGTTGCTGCTGCTGTTGTTGCTGCATTTGTTGTTGGTATTGTGGTGGAAGTTGTCCCTGGGCCTGAAGTTGTTTCAAGATTTGTTGCTGCAACTGAAGGAACTGCTGTTGCAGATAAGCTTGTCTATCTTGTGGTGGGTTCCATTGCTGACCAGGTTGTGGACCTGACTCGGTCAAATTAACATATTCCACTTGTTGCCCTTGATTTTCTTCTGTTGGAGGTGCTTGCGTTGTTGTGGTGGTGGTGGTAGTAGTAGTTGTCGGATCATTCCATCCCCAACCTGGGGACTGTGTGGTAGTTGTGGTGTCCCATCCCCATCCAGGAGACTGCGTGGTAGTAGTATCCCAGCCCCAACCAGGTGCTTGAGTAGTCGTACTTTCCCATCCCCATCCTGGTTGTTGAGTTGGTTCCGTCCAACCTGTTTGAGGAGGGGGTGGTGTCGGGTTACCCCAACCACCACCACTTTCTGGTGGTGGAGGTGGCCCATATACTGGAGGTTGGTAGTCATAAGTTTCAGGGTATTTCAACCATGGGGGAACATCGGGATGCTTGTATCTTCTGTCTGAGTATGTGTCCATTTCATAATCATCGTAGTCATCTTCCCTGGACGTAGATCCCCATCTCCTTCTCCCGGAGCCTTTCTTCTTCTTTTTTGTGTCTTTCTTGTCCTTCTTGCTTTCTTTCACACTTTTATATTCGTCGTCATCAATTTTTCTCTTGAAGTATCTCCTACTTGGAAGGAAAGTCTCTTTGTTGTCGATTTCGTGAACGGTTGTGGATCCTTTATTCATAAAACGAACTCTTGGCTCACGTTCCTGGTCGCTTTCTTCAGAGTCCCTAACACGAGAGGTCCTTCTTCTGCTATTTCTACCTCTTCGTCCAACTGGAGGAATAGGCCTGGGAAGTAACTTGGGTTGATCCAAAGGATCGTACATGTATGGATCTGGGTCAGTAAGTCCGGGAAGAATTTCCCCGGGGTAATAGCCATCAAATTGCCTGTCTGCTGCAAAATTTCCAGGCCATGTTTGCTGTGGTGGGGGAACCTGCCATGGATTAGGTTGTTGGTATGCTGGTGGGCTGGTTTGTGGGGGTTGTTGATTGGAAGTGTCATTGATTAAAAGCTTGTACAAATTCAATAGCCTGGTGTACATTTCCATAACTTGCGTTGAGTTCGATTGTGGAGGCTGTTGCTGCTGGGGTTGCTGTTGAACTGGTTTTGGTGTCGTTTGGTTTTGAACAATTGGGTATACTTGTGGGTTAGGTTGATTTTGTTGCTGGTATTGAGGATACCTGTTATCAGGGGGTGGAGTGGTTGTGGTGGATTGTCCCCAGCCGTTACCTTGTGTGGTGGACTCCCATCCCCACCCACTGCTTTGAGTGGTGGACTGTCCCCAACCATTATTGGGTTGCTGAGTCGTCTCGGAGTAACCATAATAAGGCCTTGGAGTAGGTTGTGCGTAGTATGCAGGTGCCAAATATCCAACGCGTTGCTGGAATTGCTGTTGTGGTTGAGCAGGTGCTGGAGCTTGCACCAGTGGTGCAGGAACTTGAAGCTGTTGCTGGGATGGCTGCCCGAATTCCAATGCCTTTCCTTGTCGGTTTCCAGAAGCTTGTTGGGGTACAGCAGTGATATTTTGCGCTGCGGGTGCAGGCTGACCAAAACTTGCTTGTTGCGCTGGCTGCTGAACTTGTTGAGGAGCTGGTTGGCCAAAAGTCAATGTTTTTCCCTGTGGACTTTGTTGTGGATTGCTAGGTTGACCAAAACTGGCAGTTTGTCCAGCTTGTTGTGGGTTACTCGGCTGTCCAAAACTATTCTTGAGTTCATGAGGTTGACGTTGATTGTTATTGGGAGCTTGTGTAGTAGACTGTCCCCAACCATTGCTTGGTGCAGCAGTGGTGGTCCAACCCCAACCCGTGCTTGGTGGAGGAGTAGTGCTCCAACCCCAACCATGGTCAGTGTGGCTTACACTACTTTGATCTTCATAAGGATTTCTATTTTGTCTGTTATAAAAGTCCTGGTATGTAGAAGGTCCTCTCAAAAACGGTGGAACCCCATTCTCAGGTATAGCCATATCTCTTAACATCATTGCATATTCATGGTATGTTCTAGCTTGTGGCAGTGGACTATGGAATGGATCCACAGGGTAATCCTCATCAAAATCTTCTTCTCTTGGTTGCTTCCTTCTATTTCCCCCTCTTGCGGGCTTCCTACGTTTCTTCTTACTTTTCTTAGGAAGTACAAGAGTTGCATCATCTTCGTCCTCATCTGAATCCTCTCTGCTGATTTGTCTCGGAGAGAATTCCTCATCTTCAAGGTCAAGACAATTGGTGGCATTTAAAGCGTTGACAAATGGCCAAGGAAGACCTCGACAATCTCTCTTTCTTTGTTCCAATTCATAATCATCCTCCTCACTTTTCCGTGAACGGCTAACGCTTATTTCATTGGATCGGGAATTTGTGTCGTCATCGTCCTCAGAGGATGAGACAATCGTCTTTTTCACTTTGACCGTAACATCAGTGTTCTCGGATGCTTCGGCATTGGGGCGAATTGCAATACTGATTCTACGGGATTCTTCAGGTAGGGATTCTAGCATGAAATTAGTCAATCATAATAATTAATTTAATATCTTTGGAAAATTATAGGTTAAATGAGTATAACTACAATACAATCCAAACAGTACATTAATTTACAAGTTTACAACTCAACAAGTTTACAAGTCAACAAGTCATGCAATCTAGCTTTCAACAAAACTATTCAATAAATTCAACAAATTCAACCAGCAAACCAACTCCACCTAAATTAATTAGCATTACCATGATTTTCATCATAATTCTTGGAGTGATTGGGATCTTCTCTCTTAATCCTGTTGAAGGACTTTTCATCTTTTGGCTCTTGAGTCAAATTTTGTGGAGTCCAACCAGGATAGATTAATCTTGGTCTGAAAGTTGTTGAGGTCGATGTCGACGCTGTCGTAGTTGTCAAAATATTCACTGCAAAATTATCATTTGCAATTTCGGGTTGTTTCATAAAAGGTCTTTGATGGTCAATTAGGTCAGAATTATCATTATGATCGTAAGAACTATCATACTCAGGATTACGTCGGTTGTTCTCGTAATTATTGTCGTCGGGATGATGAATTGATGAATTGTCGTTATTATCATGGTCAGAATTGCAATTTTCTGGATAATTTGAATTGTTTTGATTATTATTATTATTACCTTGTGCACCTTCGCCAACTTCATACTCGTAATTTGTATGCGCTGATTTAAAAGTAACTTTTCCAGGTTCCGGATTAGCTTCCGCAGTTGTACATGGAAGAAGAAGGGTAACTGAGAGGAATACTCCAAGAACTCCTCCCAGCCAAAGATATCTTAACACATTCATAGTTCCAATTTTATGGCTTACATTTGGTAGACTACACAATTTATTATAATAATTTAATACTCTCTAAAATTAAATTCCAAGGTCAAATCCAAAAATCCTAAACCGGAATTTACTTTTAGGTATTTGCTCCCATTTGGCTATAAATTTATTTATGATGAATTCAAATTTTCAAAAAAAACTAAATCAAATTAATTTAGTAAAAACACACCCCAAAAAATTACTGATCTACTCCCCAACGGGGCAAATCTAGAATAACCAACCTAAATTTTGAACTGCTAATGAATGGGTGACCAATCTGTACTCCATGAATTCCAAACAAAGACTAAAAACTTCCTTCTTTGATTCTCTGAGATAATATTAACTAGTTTTTAAAAATAAGGTTCATCATCGTGCAAAGCACAAAAAATTATCCAGAAATAGGTAGATTCATAAGAAAAAGCATAATAAAAATCATAAGCTAAAATTAAAACATATATTTCTTGTCTTTGTTGTTTGTATGCTCTTGTTTTTCGGTGGAGTGAAGATCTATTTGTGGGGAATGCGTACAGTATGGTACATTTCATACATGAGCAAATTTAATTTTTTTCAGAGATGAGATTTGACTACCTGGACTCTGAACTAGAATGAAAACTTGATAATCGCATCATAGTTTTTACCTGGATTGCATCACACCAAAAGATTTTTGTTGTTTATATGACTAACTGAGTGTGGGAGTGGACCAGTGAAGAAGTCTCATCAACTACTATGATCACTCTTGGATAAGTTGTAATCATCATTTTCATATTTTTTTCAAGAAAAAAAATTAAGCTTCTTCGTACAAGCTCGTCACTGGCGATGGGGATGAAATTATTGCTTGTTACATAATGTGTAACGACTTCTGGTATGTGTGTACGTAAATTGCTGGGTTTCACTGGCACGGAGCAAGGATAATGAAAAGATGTTCAGTCATTCAGATCAAGAGTCGGCATAGTTTAAAGCATTGCACGTTACAGCTCTAAATATACTTAACCTACATTTTTAGACTTAAACCACCAGTGGCGAAGCGTACCATGTATGTAGGTAGCCATATCGTTGCATAACTCGTCTTTCAATTTTTATAGGATTCTGCCCGACGGCAACTTATCACGCATTGTGTTCTTCGGATAAACATTGCACGTACAATAAATGCAAGTGGTTTACATACAACAAGTTATTTGTCTGAATTTCAGTATCATTTCCGTGAGAAATTATCTGACGCTGTGCTGGAAAGAAGTTGGTAAACAGTTGAGGTGCACAAAAACCAAAAAGTGGAACGACTTACTAACTTTATACTTATCCACGCTCTCATCATTCATGTTCAGCGCTGTAGTTTTTGCTGCTTGGCCTGTTGATATTCATGGAATGTGAACCAGTGGACCACGTTTTATTACAAACAAGGGAACGTGTATTTGCTGTCATACTAATAAATGCTCCTTGTGTGATCATCTCTTATCACATCACAAAATTCACAAAGCTCATATATTTTCTTACCTGTTTACCACGACTGGTAAACTAACTGTTTGCAGGTCAATTGACCATTTTGCATTCTCAATTCCACAACTGTGCGATATCTTATGAGCTAGCACTCTATTTTCTTTAATTTAGAAGAATTGTAACCCAGAAATGCTGGTAGATACATATAAATTTTATTTCGCAACTGCTGAGCAAGAATACTTATTTTATCCTGCATATTAACTACATATTTCCAATACAAATGGTCTGCAGCATTTGAAAACTTATGTTAACGGACGTATGACCAAAAAACTGCGCAAAATGGTATAACTTACATTTTTCGGTTTGTTTAGTTTCATACATTATATTAAGGCTTTAAAATTTGTTCGTAATATAATTAAGCTATCAATTAATTTATTACTTCTAGTGATGATATGGAAGAGTTAGAAGAAGAAGAATTTGGCACAAAGGTAAAAAATGCTAACACTATCACTGAAATGGAAGGTATTTTTAAAAATATTTTTTAAATATTTGCTTCCTCAAGATCTTTTTTTTTGCACTTGTAGATATGCATGTGTATGAAACCTAAAACCATTTAGTTCATTTAAACCTTCGTAAACCATGAATTTTGGTTTTGTGAATTGTGATACTGCAGGAAAAAGTCGCACTAACTAGAATGGTCCCACAGATATATGTTTTATGACTTCAAACAGTTTATGAGTACTGAATACTTTATACCTGTTTTAGTAGTTTGTCTTATCTTGAAGGTTAGTGTTTCATGCTTTTTTCCAGTCTAGCCTGAGCCTGAATGACCTTGTGAATCTTCTGGGTATTATTTCTATACAGATTTCAAATATGCTGAAAGAAGATAAGACATCTCAATTTTCCGACATTAAACGAGGATAAATTCCACGAATTCACATAATTCTAAACCAACAGCAACATGTGTCAGCAGTATTTCTATTTCTAGTCAACTAGAATTCATGATTTTTGACTGACGAATATGAATGTAATTCCATGTATGTATGTATGTATCTAACATGCAGGGTTGGAACTGGGGCGACTTGAGAATCAGTATATTTACAAGTAAACTACAATCGACAAGTCAAATCTTTTTACGAACAAACGATAGTGAATGAATTTTTTTAGAAAACACAATTTACTTGCTAAGCTTGAGTATATTATGCATTTATGACAGGATAATTCTAACACCTTTTAAATGAGAATTTAAAATATTATAAAATTTACTAATAACGGCAACAGTATGTGATCGTAAATGCAAGCGAAGCGAACGGTACTTTTTTTTTTGCTATTTTCCATTTCAAAAATAGTTTTGCTCATTTTCTTATTCCTATCTTTAGGCCACCCCTGCTCCATTGAAATTGAAATTGCTCAGATCTATGTTCTTGAGTCGTCCATATTAATTAGAAGGGTTGGTAGTAGTTATGTAAAGCTAGTTAAAAGTTAATAGAGCATAGGTATAACGCCAAAAAATACTTTAATTTAACATGTTGATATCCAGGTGCTTGGAAGATGCAACAATTCCAATTCCGATTTTCGAATCCCAGTCACCAGCATAGCAGCAGTGTTCCAGTGCCAAAATTTGATTCTAATTTCAGCTTCAGCTACAACATACACGTAGCATTTGTCATTGAAATGCTGGGGCATTGTTACAAACAGAGCCAATATTAAACCCTTTATATTATTTCGCTAAGTAAAGTAAACATTCTATTGATTCAGCATTCTCCTTCACCAAAAAGTAAACCATACGCACGCCTATGAGTAAGCAATAATTTAAAAAAGTTTTAATGTGCTAAAGAGTTATACTTAAATAAATTATTCAAACGGGTTTTGATAGTGTTGATGTAAATCTCTCGTTATATTTTAAGCAGTTTGTTTGGGTGACGTGAAAAGTTTCAAAAGCCTGTCCACTCCCCAGTGCATACAGCTGACTGGACTTCATTGACAGGCTGGATATCAGCTGTTAATAGGAAAGGTAACGAAAATAGTATAAAATATACGCGTGGGTTATCTTTAATTGTAGTCCTATTTGATACCTATATTAGGGCTTATTTGAATCCATCGTAGAATTATTAGTGTGTCTACGATATAATTTTTTTCTTGTAATTTTCAGTCGTTTGTTGATTGTTTACACACTTAGTTTATAATCTATGTAATTCTAATTTTAATTGCAGTGTATCAAAGAACATCGGAACGTAAAATACTCGCTCAATTCCATGCTAGCGCTGGGAAGCTTTACAATCATTCAAAATTCAACCTATTGTGATCTGTAACTAGTCTTTGGTGACCTCCATGGTTCAAATTAAAATGAAGATTCCAATCCATCTATCATCTTTAGCCATTCTTCAATTGCTAATCTGTCACATAGCAGTAGGACAGCAGCAACATCAGCAGTCGTCCACGTCCAGTGGTGGAAATTCAGCCGAAGACTTTCCTTCCTCCAGCGGTACATCGACTGAAAATAGCAAATCGGATTCACAACGGGCGTGGCACACCATCGAAGGCAAAATTAATCCTCCAGACAAGAAACCCTCATATGAGTGGTTAACTCAAACTCAGATTCTTGTAAACGGTGGAGAACACGTTGGCCTACTTAAGGATGATGGTACATTTGTAATTCATGGACTTCCGTCGGGATCCTTTGTTGTGGACGTCGTAAATCCTCAGTACAGTTATGAATCTGCCAGAATCGATATCACCTCCAAGGGCAAGCTCAGGGCCAGGAAAGTGAATTACATTCAACCCGCATTAGTGACTCACTTGCCGTACCCACTCAAGTTAAATCCTACAGGAGTCTACAGATATTTCATTCCTCGTGAACAGTGGCGACTTCAAGATGTCATCTTTTCGCCCATGGTACTGATGATGGTGTTGCCTTTGATCCTTATTGTAATTTTGCCTAAAATGATGTCGGATCCCGAGACTAGACGTGAAATGGAGCAAGTTCAACTACCAAAGTATGAAATGCCAGAGATGTCTGAAATGCTTACTTCTTTCTTTGGTGGTGGCAGTAGTGGTGACTCAGATCGACGGGTTCAAAAAACCAAAACAAAGAAGAACAATTAAGTTTAGTTTTCTCTACCATAGTATTCCCCACAAAAAAATAGTAACGCATTTCCACTCATTTCTTGTTTTGTGCCTATAATCTTTACGCATTTAAGTTTTACAATAATTGTAATGAAATTCTGTGTATATGTATGTGAAATAAACCATTTTAAACCGATTTTAATGCTGAATCATCTTTATTCATATTTCAATTAAGGTTAGGTTTCTTATTGGTTAAAACAAAATTACACTTATATTTAGGGGATAAAAATAAATACATAGGCGCATACTTATCATAATAAAAAGACAAGGATATAAACCTTTTTGTAAGGAGTTAAAATATTTTGAAGAAAGTCATTTAAAAAATTGTTATAAAATATTCCGTCATTTTAAAATAAATCAATTTTTCGTGAAGAATCACAACACTTCACGTGTATTCACAATTGTTACATGTGTCATATAAACTAACATCTACGTACTTTACAAACTCTATATTGTCCACTTGTTGAGATTTCTTCAGCTACTTATGATTTTACAAATTAGGTACACGTTTTTTTTCTACGATTGGATTGTATTCACAAAGTAAAAATATATTTTCATTCAAACTTGATTTGATATATTATCTCCAACACCTTCCGATTATTGCCGAAAATTCTAAAGCATGATTGTTACACGTTACAAAATAAAATGATTAATATTGTATTAAGTTAAAAATTAAAAATGGTTTGGGCTTAATTTAAGTAATCAGTTCTAAGGATGATTGAATTCAGATAAGGCGAGATCTTGCCAAATATTCCGCAAGAGTATGTAGTACAAAGGCGTACTGAGAAGGAGATGAAACGAGCGCCATTCGCTGCGTCCGTAATTCACTCAACAGTGTGTCACAACGTAGTTTCTAGATCAAAAACAAATTACAAAACATACAGAAAAAATAATGGAAAATTTTATAATTAAAAGTCTTCATTTTACTATTTCACTTTGATTTTCAACTTACATGTCCGGAGTCTGCTGCATGCAACAACAGATCTGATAAAATTAGTACACCACTTCTTCCTGCACCTGTTCCACAAAGAACTAGTAATGGCGAAGTGTCATTTAGCTTGCGTTGAATTGAATTCACTTCTTCCAGGAAGCCTGTATAATAGTTACATGATTTAAAATATTTTTCCTCTTTGATGTTTTAAGTTTAGTATTCAAGTTTAATAAAATTACAGAGAAAGTGTTCCGTATGAATAGGCACATCATCCTTCCACTCATCTTCATAAGGCAAAACCCAGACTTTTCTTTGCTTTTTCTTTGGAAGAAACACCAAATTGAATTCTCGTGCTATGCTGGCACTACCCCGTCTTTCTACTTTGCTTTCCATGACTTGAAACTAAAATATGAATGTAAAATTATAAATTGATTAATTTCTATCGATTTTTTTTACTTCAGTTTGAATTAATATTTAGTAAGATTCTCATATTTCCCTTACGTCATTTAGAGGAACAGGTGCTCCACTTTCTGGATAGAACAAAGCACTGGAATCTCGTTCAAGTACAGCTATGATTTTAATGTTATTCTCCCAGATCAACTGCCAAATTGCTGGAGCATTTCCAGTCAGAGGAATTTGTCCAACAAAGTACTTCCAATCACGGCCACTGATATGAGCTAGTAGTGGAGAAGCATTCACATACCCCAAGGGATTGTGTCTTGTTGGATGCAATCGTATTGCGTTGTCTTCATACGGAAGAATCTCTGGGCACCTGTGCAAGTTATTCCAAAATTCGTCAGTTCATTGTCCCATAATGAATCAAAACTCATTTGAAGACTGTTAATTTCACAATTGTATGTTACCTATTTCTCTTTGCATTTTCTCTTCTTAAAGCGGTAGCAAAATTAGCATTGTTCTTCACTTTGGGGATAGCTTGAAATTCACGAAGTATATTTGGGTCAATAGGTTTCCCAAATAAATGGCCAGGCTGTACACAAATCAAATATTACATGATATGCACTAGTCACGATAAGCCGTTTTATGATAAGGGTAATTAATTACTATTTACGAATATATTCTACCTTGCTTTCGTTATGTATGACAGCATTAGATTTTCTTGTTCCATTTCCTTCTTTTAACAAGCCATTAGTTTTTGGAACGGGTGCATGCAGCGATTTGGTGCTCACTCCTCCTGACGACCCTGCACCCACACTCTTTTCCTTCGTAGAATGTCTTTCCTTCCCATTTGGTATATTATGAACTTCAGCACTCACAACTGAAACTGCCGATGGAACAGACCTGCTGCTACCCGAAATATCAGTTGGGGGAATGCGAGACACTGAAGTACCCATTTTAATGGACTGACTTTGTTCTTTGGACACAATTACTGGACTTTCTGCAGAAGTGGTTGATGGCGATTTCGTCATATCCACTTTCTGTTGAACTCCATTACTACTATTACCACTACCACTTGTTCCAGGATAAGGAGGTGGTGGTTTGAATAAGTACAATTTTTCATCAGGAGGAGAAACGGTTGGCACGTTAGCAGTAGCAGCAACCGGAGCTGGATCCGAATTAGATGCACTAAAACAAGTAACATAGATAATTAGCCAATGCACACACACCTTAAAAGCTGGTATATAATTTTGGTACGCAGTTCGCATGTAAAAATTACGCTGCACAAACAGTGCATAAAAACACACCTTGAAAGTTTAGAGTCACGCAACTCCAAAGAATGAATCTGGGAGACTATTTCATTCTGATAAATTGGCTCATCCTGCTACACATTCAAAAAAACAACACATCCAACTTGAATATAACGAGAATACTCAGAATCCCAAATAGGTTGACTATTGAGCTTTTTTTATTGCCCACTTGAATATTAAGATGCAATAAAAAATTCTTTAACTGTGTGGAAATGTAATGCATGCGTTCATTCTTACATCAACAGACACCTTCCGCTGATTTTCATACAGCGCTTCCGACGATGATTCTGCAACGGGTACCACAGCTCCGTATTTTATTTGCACAGCAGTATTATAATCAGGAGCCTGTCGGTACGCAGGTAATAATGATTTCAACTGGTCTGCATCAACACTATTAACTTGTAACGGGTGTGAACCAAGGCCAGCTACATTATTAGCTGACACATTGGGCAGCAGAGATAGCTGATTCACAAGCGATGTGTCCACAAGTCGGTTGCCTGTTGCCCCAATTCCAATACCACCTGCACTAGCTCCATTAATATTTGTCACAGAAATGTTGGCACCTGGGTTTCCACCATGATTTAATGTTGAATGCAATTCTTGTTGAGACGGATTCACTGAATGGTTGGCTGTAACGTTAATTGGTGATTGTGAACTTAATTGCTGATGTAGCTGTTGTTGAAGTAAATGCAAATTGAGTCCGGATGAGCTCAAATTTCCACCGCTAAGTAAACTACTTGTGTTAATAGCATTGTTGTTTAGAGAATACTGGCTACCAGCTACACTTCTAGCAAGGCTAGTAGGCGCGATTAAATCAGGAGTTGCTCTTAGTCCTCCAACCAATATGTGGTTAGTTGAAGATGGAGTTGATGAAGACTGTACACCATCCTATGAAAATTATGAAGTAAAGAGCAAAAAATTTAGTAGTGTAACGTTTTCGCGTTTTGAACGATGCAATGCATGTATGTAGGTAAGGGATGTTTTGGTGAAAACGAAATTTGAGATAGTTTCAAGTAAATGAGGTTTATAGCTCCAGACAATTTAACGATTCAGCGAAAGGTAATTAAGATACAAGCTAGCGATATACATAACAGGTATGCTATATATTTACTAGTAATGCATAAAAGCTATAAATTTTTTGGGGTACACATAATAATGTGCATGCATGAAAAATCAAAATAGTTTGTTCGTGAAATAATATTATAATCATCATACCATGTTATCTGGTTGTGTTATCGTGGTGTATGTGCCATTAGAGGTTGCACTAGTTCGTACATTTTCTGAACATGATTCCATGTGCTCTTTGAAAAACTTTTCTTGAAGAACACACATTTTACGCACATACTTTGCCACCTCTGCATCTGAAAATTGAAATTGTATAGGCCTTTGTGACTGAGACGTTTCAACAACAAACAAGCGCTTATGTCCCACTATTGACTTAATATCTGCCCATCTAGAAAAGCAAACAAAAGTAAAAGTTAATGCAACACATAATAAACAATAACAGCGCGAAAAAAACGTTGTTAAAAGCGTGAACGTGAACTTATTAAAAGGTACATAATGCACATAATGTACAATTTGTAAAAAATTATATGATGATGCATACATACATATTATAGGGTTCATATGAAAATTAGAACAAAAACTAATCTATTATTATTTTATAAATTGCACTTTCGCTTTAGCACACTGAATGCCAAAAAAGTAGAACCTACCTGAATGCAGCGATGTGAGTCCAATCTCTTCGTCTTATCACTAAACCATTAGCTGATACACATATCAAAACATCATTGCCACTATCATCTTTGGCTGGGTATGTTTCTTGACCGTATCCGTCCAACTGTTGAGCTACCATTATGTAGTAAATCTCTGACAGAGGAGGTGGGAAACCAATTAGGCTGCCATATTGTCGGGACACAGCTTCATATAATACATCAATATTAATATCCGGAAATTTCTGCCCTGATGTGAGATCCTGAAAAATAACGTTACAAATTGTTATCTATTTCCAGCGTTTGTACTAGTTGTAGGTAACTTAATACTCTGGAAAAAAGCATTTTTACTAACTTTTGGTAAAATGGCAAAATCCCTCAAATATTCGACGGTGTGACGCTCAGGGTCATAATCTCCAAACTCTGCTTGCAAGCTGTATGCTGCCAGTGAGATCGCTTGCTCAATGTTGCAGTTTAATTTTCCATCAATAATATCACTTTTGAGTTGCAGAAAATAATGATACCTAAACAGGAAAAATTCATTAAGTCTAACTCATACTTGTGATACTGGTACATTTTAAAAACAACCTATCATTTTCTTCGATTGGCGGAATTTATACCTTGTCATTTCATCTTTAAGTACAGTCACATCCGAAACGTAAAAAATGACACCTAAACTGAGCTGAGAATCTTGAGCATTCTTTTCCAGTTGCTTTTTAAGTGGTTTATCCAATTCAACCCATCGCTGTCTTGGAGGCACTCCTCGGCTAATATATCTCAGCCCGAAGAATTCAGGCTATGCAAAATTGACCAAAAGTATGAAAATAATGTCGAAATGCATGAACAAAAAAGCTCACATTTGAAAGTTGATCCATACCTGGTGAAGTCCTAACCGTTGGGAAATGTTGAGAAGACAGTCCCTTCCGGTGCTGTCAGCATCCAAGGTGCATTCCATGATCCCATTGTCAAGCAATTCCACCGAGATAACGAAAGTCGACTTGGACACGACATTGTATTGCTTGCTAGTGCGTTTAAGTATCTTCAAAGGCATTTACTCAAGAAAAGGGTGGTAACGAATTCACATATAATTTTTCACCTGCAAAACATTTAAACACATCGTTTATAGCTTAATTAAAACCATGAAACGGTAATGATAACCTAAATCTATCAAGCCACTACATTTTCATCTTCAAAATTAATGAAATCATTATCGTTGCATGAAATATCAATTTCTACTTTCTTGCTATTAATTTTATGTTGCATGTCTCACATTAAACAAGTTTTCATAAACACAGAAAAAATGAGTTATGCAATAATATTTATGTACAAAACGTACAAAAAAAATACAAACTTATAATTAACTATGATATGTCATTCTTGCAGAACGTGTAACGTTCGTAGTTCGTACATTGTTGTTACACTGTCACTGTTTAGTTTTTGTACGCAGTAAACACACAAAGAGTACCTACTACAAGCAAACCTACATGATTTCATATTATTGCAAATCGGTGCTTTGTAAAAAATACCGCAAAGGAAGATTATGCAATTGTTAAATTACCTGCACAGCGCTGTATCTTATGACGTATCTCTGCTCTTGGTGAAGAAGCTATTGAAGCTATAGCACTAACAAGAAAAAACCATTAACCCACCATTGCCACATCGTATAGATTGTGAACTATAAAATTAACCGTGAGTAAAAGTAAAGAAAACAAAAAGCAATTAAATTAACAGTTAGCTTTGTGCAGTAAAACGACTACCTCCGTAGCTAAAACTAATACACACAATATGCAATTATGCTTTATGAAGTTCACAATGTCACATGGTATTTAAACCATATTATTATACAGCTCGCTTTAGACTAATTTCATGACAATGAACGTCAAAATGGTTAATTAAAATTTGTCAATTGTTGTGTTCAATGCTATCGGCTAATTGAGCCGTTGCGTGTGGAAGGTGGGGTATCACGAGACTTCTGTTTTTCACACACTGAATTTGTACAAGTCTTATAAAAAGACAAGGATGAAAGAAAAATTTGCTAAATGAAGTTTAAAAAAATGGTTTCCAAATTGGATCTCATGCCAGAAAATATTACGACTACCATTTATAGGAATGTTCATGTAGGTACCATAAAAAAATTTGACTGAGAACTGACAGTAAGGGCTCGGCTGGTAATACTTCGTACAAATTAGCATTTCCTATTGTTATAAAACGGAAATCCATTTCGTCTTTTCTTCGCGAATAATAAAGGATCATTGCATCGTTTGTAGTATCATCATTTCATCAACGTTTCAACGAACAATTGTAGATACGGGAAATTCTGTATATGTTTTAAAGCATCCGTGAGCATTGATCCATAAAAATAGTACAAAGGTTTTAAATGAATCTTTAATATGTGAAATTGTAATTTATGTTCCACTTCGTCGCTAATCCTGATCCTCCCATTTATTTCACACAAAGCTATAAACGTCCATAATTTCTACCGTTTACTTCCATTAAAATAAATAAATTAGCATCAACAAAAAGAACTCTTCATTTACTTCACATGACTATGTTAGTCGATGCGATGGTACTATATTTGAAAATAACGTTTAACGTCACGGTATATAATTTCAATTTTCGAAAGAACCGAGGGTTTAAAGAACAGTCAAGAAAATGAAATAAAATTAGCACGGTTCAATGTGTATTGCGGTAGTTGGCTGTTTTCTTTAAAGGAAAAAAAACCGGTGATTGACTGACACATAGTGTTCGCCTCGTATCGTAAATTTTTAAATTGCGCTTCATACAAAAATCCTTTTTTTAAAGAATTGAACACAGCGGAAAAGAAAATATCTCGACACCACAGGAGGACGACGGCAGTGGGAGTTTATTGTATGCAGGCAGAAATAACAACAGAGGTATGTACATAAATTTACTACTAAATAACTGTTACTGTTTATGTACCTAAATAGAATCAACAGTAACATCATTTTCATACAATTAACTCCCACATTTCTCCTACATTACTGCAGCGTACTTTTTAAAATTTAAAATTTAGCAAACATTGAATGGTGCCCAACGACGCATGAAAGTGTACAAACTTTTTGATGGGTGAATAGATGAGTTATCGCAAATTGTAAACTGCGTAACGAAATGCATAAATAAGCTGTAATTTTTAATATGCAGTGAGTTTTTTTCTACATATTAAAAATATATAGACATAATTTATGTATTATTAGTTGTTAAAACGCGCTCTACGTTTGTAAAAATTATTTGTGCGAAGGCGAAGTTTATTGATTATTTGGAGTAGATAAGAACATCACCACGCTTGTCTCCTAATTTATGAACTTTTTAAATGATTGCAATTTAGTATATTATGTGTAATAAGGTTTACACAAATATTTTGACTGCAAAGTCTTATTGAACTCGGTTAAAGATATTTATCTAAGCTAAAACATGTTAGCAAAACCGATTTCTGGTACATGTGACATTTGACGACTTTCGGATGTCAAAAAAGAAAGTTTGGTTTTGTCCAAACCCAATATTTTTTCCAAATGAACAATTTTGGGAAGCATTTTAAACTCGACTAAATGAACGAAATTCGTTCAAAATTCAACGAAAGATGTCTATTTGATGTCATAAAAATAGGACAACTTTTAAACGGTGTCACAAATATGAAGACCTCAAGAATTTTTTATGCTTGCTTATACATAATATATGAAAGTAGATAGTTGCATCAAATTCTCATTTTTACTGGATTTTTCCCCTGTGGAACTTATGCAACTGCTTCTTCACTATGAAGTGCTATAGCGAAAATAATCCGTTTTGTATGACAATGACAACTATATCGATCAAAGTGTACAATTAAAAATAACATTAACTGAGCTGTTTACTGGCTACTGCACTACACGTTAACTATCATGAACTTTTGTTATACTTGCTTGGTTTGGTAAACCAATGAAGACATAAAATTGTACGATTTCTGCAAGAAACTTGGGGGAATCGACGTGACAGCCGAATATATCAAACTCTTATCAAATGCGGGTAAGAGGTAATTATTATAGTTTACAGTATTTCTGATAATTATAAACTTTACAAACTCATGCTAAATGCAGTAAAATTAACATGACTTACCCGGTTTATATTCGGGAAATCTGCTCTATATCCCCAACAAGCATATATTCGTAGATTGTCAACCTGTCTGTGTGTGGAGGTGTACAATTTTTGCAACACAGATAAAAATGTAATATGGAGCTTGTTGAGGTTTGGAGTTTGGATCTTCCAGGGAAGGTGTGAAATCTAACGGTTTTAGTAGCAAAATGCTCAACCCTTCGCTAGCACTTCCGGTCTTTTACTTTTCTTTTTCGTGTAAAATTTTTCACTATAGGTTTTTTTCAGTTTCGTCAAATTTTCAAAATTAAAGAAACATTTTTCGTCACTTCCGGTTTTTTTATTGCACAGTGTAATACGAAAAGTACTTCCATATAGTCACAGCCACTTTTACCATTTCATTAAACTGACAGACTTTCACATTTGGACATTTAACTTGTAAGTAATCAAACCAGGAAACGAAAAGTGACAACAATTAAAACAACTGTTTTAAGGGCACAGTAAAGCTAATTGTAAAGTTAGTTATGAAAAATAATTAATCATGAAATGTTAGATTTGATGAGATGGAATGACTGGACTTGCACTGCTACCAACAGCTGCAAGGCGAATGAATCTAGATTGGTTTACTGCTCCGTGTGCTTGTATGTGTGTAGAGTTGTTGCATGAGTGGCTCGCCTCACTACTAGGGTTTTTGCATGAGTTGGTGATGGTGAGGTGGTTGGATTGAGTGTGTAAAATAGTGGTGGTGCGGTGGAAATGGTGACAGGAATAAAAATACTTCAAACTACAAGCTGGGGTAATTTAAAATACAAGGTCAAGTGAAGTTTATTGTACAGAAAAATGTTAATTTAACTTGACTGGTCAACTGGGCATAGTGCACCGCAGAGACTCTAAAATGTAGTGGGCCCTGAGCAGCTCTTCTCCTCTAGCTTTTATAGCATGCTCAGAAAACGAAGCTTACATACTAAAATACACGGTATTTCATTCAAGTAAAAATGAGAACAATGAACAAACAGGTCTTTCAACTTATTAGCATACATGTGTCATCCACATCATCATCAACAATGTTGCTCTACTTAACTTAGAATGAATATAAAAAAGTCAATGGAATTTTACAGAGTTCATGAAAATAAGTTCATGAACTTTTACACTTAGGAAAGAATACTCTTAGACACAAACTCTTACACTTAGAGAAAAAACGGACATTGCTCTCAGGAAAATGTAAAAATGCATTTACCTTAAAAACTATACAAGAATAAAAGATGACATTCTTCATACAAAATTAAACATGTACATTTTCTGGGGTTCACAACGTAAGTTTTATGGGGTTACAACCGTAAGTTTTATGGGGTTACAACCGTAAGTTTCCTGGGGTTCTTAACCGTAAATTTTCTTGTGTTGCTAAACGTAACTAGTCTTGTGTTAAAAATCGTAACAAAATTCTGGTGTTGCAAAGCGTAAAAAATGAAGTGACATGTATTTCTTAAATATAAAAAAGTACAAACTATGACATGATTTTTTTAGCATTAAAAGGTGTATCTTAGCATTCGCTACAGTTAGAAAACCGATTGTTCTCTTGAACACGAAAAAAAGTTTTTTTTGTGTGAACATTTCTTACATTTATAAGAGTAGACTTTTTTAATCGGTAAGAAAATCGATTATTGTTCTCTTTGAAACCCAAGTATTATAATTCAACGCTTGTTCAGAATTGTACAAACCTTTTTCTAAGTATTGGGTATGTCCGTATTTACTATTAGATAATATTTCAGAGGCTGTCTAACTCGAGACCAAAATTAACTCTTTTAAACAACAATAAAACGTCTCGTTCTTAAAAACATAAAACTTCGTTTTATTAATAGCATTTTATCTTAATCAGAAAAGGCAGGTCAGTTGCACAAAAGTATTTTTTTACATTTCAGTTTCAGTTTTTTTGTTCCGATCACGGATCTTAATAAATTGCATGTCAAATTTAGTTTAAGGTATTTTTGTACAAGCTTTAGTTAGTACACCTGAATTGATCACATATCACATGATCAAAATAGTGCTTCATTAATAATTATTATGAAGATGAATTTATTACGTAGATGAATGTATTCATCGTAGTTATAATTTTAGTTTGTTTGTCTGGCTGTCTGTCCGTGTGCGCTCTAACTTTCAAACGCTAGATATTTTCAGCTTTCGATAGGTCAATGTACATCAACTTTTGTCAAGGAACTACAGGTTTAAACTTTTCCATTTCGTCAGAAAAATTGGTTAAACTTTATTATTCGCCACACATTGCTCCAATTGCGTGCTGCGGACAAAGAAATATACGATTCATATACATTCATCTACGTATTCACTCTCATGACTTGTCATGACTTGTTTCATGGGTAAAACAACACTTTTTTAATGATTAAAATGGATGATAAAATTTTACCAACAAATTGCAAAGAAAAACAAACAGTAGCAAATGATAGATGGCTAGACTTCTTGAAAAAATTTTACCAACACATTGCAAAGAAAAACAAATAGTAGCTGATGAGATATAATTTTATAATTTAATTGGAAAATTGGAGATGGCTAGACTTCTTGAAAAATATTTCCATTATAGTTAACCCTGATGAAGAGATGAGCTAATCTCGCAAGCTTGGTTGTTATTTTAAATAACACTTTTTCCACAAAAATCCCGTGGTTATCAATATCATTATTTAAATAACTTGTTGATTTGCCAGTTTTCACAACAGTTTACTCTACGCATATTACACACTTTTATGACGAAGGTGATGAAAAATCATAACCAAAATTTGATGACTTGAACAAACACCGATAGCAAGACAATGTTTCCTACAATATATGTATGATGTTTCCTCTGTTCTATTTTTATCTTTTAACGAGCGCATGTGATTAACATTTTTTAAAGCACGATATCTTAAGTATTAAACAGTAGCATTAAAAATGAATTTGCTTAGCAATAACTAAATCTATAATAGGTCTTTTCTAATCAATATATATGCTGTAGGTTTTTTATAACAGGGTAGGAAATTAGAGATGGTGTTGGATTGTGGATGTTTTGCGAAAAAGGCAAATTAGCTGAAATTGTCATTTTTACCTTTTATTTTGCTCAAAATAAACTGACAAGTATACGATTTATCCAAGTAAAATGGACTTGGGCTTGTATCATGTATTTCATTGAAACTTATTCTACGATCACCGTTAGTATTAATCCAAAATCGTAAGAAACTTACCAGAGACCGACATTATATGCTATTGAAATTACCATTAAAATATATTATTCGCACTTATTAATAGAGTGCGGATTTAAAGCTCTAATATCGTATCAATAATTCCTAGAAACTTGAATCGTGATATTGTGACTAGTAACCAAAAAAATGAGTTACATTAAAGTTAAAAACCAAAATCAATTTTGATAAAAATAAAACTTAATTTAATATATTTAACTATAAAGATTTCTTCTTTTGAAGATTCTTTAATTCTTCTGGTTGTGATTTTTTAAGAAGGGTCTTCTGGATATTCTTTGCTTTTATAAATACATAGCAAGGATACGTTCAGAGTGAGAGATATTCTATACATAGCAGAGGGATCTGCTCACTTTTTGTTCGTTACATCAAACTTTTTCTTACCCTTTGTCAGAAATATATATATTGGGGCACACTGATACAAATCGGTGTATGGGGTAGACTAATACAAATCGGATTTGTCGGTTTTAAAGTTATTTGATGGAAAATGTCCTTTCTTTATAACAAATATCAGAACATCTTTGTGAAACTTGTGATATTGACCGAAAACCTTTTGTATTGAAATCGAGTTTATTGAATGCATTTAAGTGTTTCTGTTACAAAAACTACGCTTAAAAACTGGATGATATCTTATAGTGTTGTTTTGACGAGTAAATATCATTCAATTACTAACACATGATACTGTTATCAAGTTAGAAGATACGTCTCGATTGCAAACCAAAGGCTGCACGGCTGTTACCCACCAGTAAATTTGGATTGTGATTCGTGTCATTATATACTGTTTTCAGAATTTGGAAGACCTCAAATTGCGTTTCTGATATACTTAGCGAGCAACTACATAAGTACATGCTAAAATATTTGCTATGCGAATGAAAAGCCTGTAAACTGTACCAATCTCGTACCGATCATTTATACCAAACAGAATGTCTTCAAAAAACATCCTTATGAACTTTCCAGAAAGACATGACATGATTTAGAATATCATTTGTCAAATAGACAGATCTAATTGCACGTGTTTTTATGGGTGTGTGTTTAAATTTATATACTTGTTCTTACTTCTTAATTGGTTTGAAATATGGGACAATGTTGCAAGCACAAGTTTTATTACCAAAGCTAAATACTTTTACTTTGAAGTATTCTAGAATATACCAACTGCGAGTTGTCATGCTCAAGATTGAAATGTGACATTAGTTTTACGTATCTTCAACCATCTTTTGTAGAGTTGTGTCAATCAATTGGAATCACCAATGACTTAGGTACATTAGGTACTTTCATTAAAAAGGTACACTTAGACCTTCATTCATTTTTAAAACAACAGTTTTCCAAGTGTGATAAGCATTAGAGATGGATAGACCAAAATATTTTTTAGGGAGCGAGTTGGCTGAAGCTCTATCTAATATTCAAAACCAATTTTCTGTTGTGGATATACCATAAAGTGTTATTCCTTAATAAAATCTCCTCCTATTCCGTTTATTCATTACGACGAAATTACAAAGAGACCAAAACCAATAGTTTGTGACCATTCGAATTGTATCAACGGAGTTAAAGTTATTTTTATGTTAGTTGCGTTATACGCATCAAAATTTATATCGGACGCGACATGGTTTAATTTTCTTTCTTTGCCAAGAACACATCATCTTCTGCCATTTCGCAAAACGTTGCAAGTTGCAACATTGGCGCGTAATCGCTAGTGTTATGGAGTAAAAGCGATAGGCATGAAATATGGTACGGTCTTCATTTTTGTCACCATCAACGAAGTAAAATATTCTTAGATTTTGATTTTAGTGCAAAGCATTTCCAAGTTCAGCTATTATTATTTTTCCACTTTTTGCTTGAACTGTAGCTTTTTTTGGCATGATAATTTGACGAAGTTGAGTGGCTTTTCTAAATGCTTTTATCGGCTTGAAGAGTTTTGTTGCACATTTTGTGAGACTATAAGTTTCAAAGCTGTAATTATGTGCACAATTTCGTCAGGTGAGGTTGAAAACTCTCCCAAAAGCGTGAAATTTCCTGTTATCTCACTCTGAAAATATGATAAATTTTAAATTTTTGGTTATTTTAAACAAAATAAATAAGGTAATTAAGTTTCATAATGGCAAAAGGAGTACCTGAAGCCTCCTTAGTAAAGAACTTTCTTGCCGAGGGATATGTGATTCTATAGTGCTAACTATCTTCACATTTTAATTCATGGTCGTGTCATTGCTCGTTCCTAAGACCAATGAGGCATTTACATTCTTCTTATATACGTCTCCATTTAAGATTTGTCGGCATTCTTGTGCTAACCAATCTTCTTTCATTGCCTGAAAATTCAGTAAGCACTAACATAATGTATTTAATTTAAAAATACTACCTCATCAAAAACGAAATCAGTATTATCTATTGTAAAAACTACCTCACTATCAACATAAGTCAAAGGAAGACATCGCACATTTTTTTCTTTATGAAACTTGAACAAACTGAACACTTTTTGCATGACAGTAGCTTCCTTCCTCTTATCAGCGAATCGTAAATTTTTTTTTTAAATCGGGATTGTGCAGTCATACTGATCGATTTCTTTACAAAGCTGTACTGCCTGCTTGGCCTTCTTTCGCTTTTTGGAAATGTTAAGCTCCATTTTAATATTTTATAAACAAGAACTAACTATCTTTCACTTATTTATGGTTTAAACCACAGCACTACTGGCCATCTCGATTTGATCAGGGAAAAATTGCAATGACAGCACTTTAAAAATTAAAAGTTGATCAAGTTTAAAACCAAATGTAAAAAACTGAAGTTACAATATGCAATCGAATACTTGACTGCACTGGGACTAGACCAGAAGACTTACTAGCGAAAGATGTGTGTCTTTTCTTCTTTACCTCTCCAAATCCAAGTCCATAGAACAGCCTGTTGCATACGAATTCATAAATCGTATGGAAAGTATGCCAGTATTGAACACAAAGCAATCCTTTGTGTTGAGCTATAGAAGCAATGAATTTAGCTCAGCACTAGTCAGATCTGCATTCAATATAGCTTTGCACTGAATGAACAATCCCTCTGAAGTCGAAACTGATGGTACCAAAGGATCACATCAAGAAGCTCCTTACATTGATAACTACCGCACGTTTGGTTTTAGGTTTTTTTCTAGGTTTTGTCGGTAATGATCTTAAAATACCCACACTATACCTTGTAATCAACTTAATTTCAACATGGATTGAAATACTAATGACGAGAATAATAGTTTTCATTTCTTTATAATTATGTTTAATAAGGTCAAAAATAATATTGTATACGATGGTTATTGTTGAATTTAAAACGTTTTTAAAAAGAAATCATAGAATTAATGTGTTATGAGCGCACGTTATGCAATGAAGCATTGCTAGGCTATTAGGCATTAACATTATATTATGTTCTTATTACTTTATATGAATGCGTATATACTATTACATACTAACTTTATATGTATACTTATATTATATTACCCAATGTATCTAAACAGTGTTACAAGCTTCTCATAACGTACGCTCAATACCTTTGTTTTTTTAATGTTTCGAAAATAGGTTACGTGACAAAAAATTTCTCGATTATACTTCGTCTTTTTCGACGCAAACGACAAAACGAAAAACAATGTAGCATAATTTTTCAGTCGACCGGTCAGTATCATAGCAGCATAACAAGGCGTTGTGGTTGC
>JAQFXM010001452.1:0-32210 GCA_034693345.1 Entomobrya multifasciata
CTTCCGATTACGGAAGACTCACATAATGTAGATTATGCTTCACGTGGCTTCGCCACGCTCGCATAATCCTCAATTATTATGCATATACCCATTAACCCATCTACTATCAAGGAAAACCCTCTTTGTAGCGAATAAAATTGTTGCGCCGTCAGCCGTATCCTAAAATTCCATAAATTGTTCCATAAAATATCACTTTTAGAAACTAATTTGATAAAAATCGTTGAGCACATGAAATTGATTGCTTCCTCCTTTTTAATTTTTTCACCTGTTTTTGTGGAATAATTGGTCTGCGTCTTCGATAACAAAAGATGACTTAAAAATTCCAGACTTCCGTAAGCAAAGATATTAATATTTTTAGTGATGAAATCACTCACTAGATACTGTAGATACCTAAAAGTCATCCTAATCATCATCAGTCATCACTATCGCAAAGCCCAAGCGCAACATCATCACATCACCATCTTAGCGTCACTCTCTCGCAAGACAATAAAAGATTACTAAAGCATTTGATGTAATTTAGAGGCAAGTTGTACCATTTATCATTTTACGTTATGAACTGGAATAATAAAATTCATCTCATTTTATATCCTTCTCCTCCAATTTTTTTGTGAACTAAAAATCAAACATAAACATTCAAGTGTAGAATGAATTGAATGAGGATTTCAACTTTCAAGATGAAGATATATCTATATCACATATTATGCGCAAATCATTTTTCCATAAACATTTTATCACTTCATTCTTTTTCCTCGCACATAATTATCCTATTTTTCATCACATTTTCGTTCTCCATGTTCAATTTGTCCTTCTACCTTTTTTCAAACAAAAAACATTTTTTATTATAGGAAAATCCTATTTTATGGTCGTAATATTTTTGCGGACATAAGTCTTAAAAATGCGCAAGACTTCAGATAAATAGAAACAAGACATATTTAATTTTTTACAGTTACAAAAAATTCCTTTAATATGCCTAATAATTTCATTTGTAACAGTACCTTCCGAAAATTCAACTAAAAACTATAATTGTAAAGAAAACAATGAAAACCAGGAAGTTACAGAAATTTTTGACGTTTTACAAGACTAATTCCTTTGGATAGGAACGCTCTCCACAAAAGTGTTTTATTACATTCCCTGAAATCTATGAAATCTGTCATCATCACGATCATTATCAGCATTTTAATGTAATAGCGTTTAGTTTAATTATGTCCAAAGTGACATTGAAAACATCAAAAAATCCCAAACGTCATTCTCATTTTTTTTGCAAACGTTTTTCTAGCAATAGCAGTGTATTTAACAGTTAGCCAGCGCTTCTAACAAGATTATTGTCATTAAAAGTGTCATCCAAGACATGCTCACGATCTTTTACAATTCTTTTTTTTTCGTTCTAAAATCCTAATCATAAGTAACATCATCAATAATATCACATTTAATGTAACTATCAAAAAGGTAAACTCAATAATAATAGCCTACACCTTCTGTCTACCTACGTGCTATAATGGTGTATTAATTTAGTTTGGCATTTTTTGATGATATTTTACTTGTCTCATTTTTTTATGTTTGTCTCTTCATTCCAAATTCCAATCCAACTTCAAGACCAGGAAATGATATTAAACTTGTAAAAACGCACTAGCTCAACTCAACCGAATGCAATAAATAAAAGCAACCTTATTTTTTACCTGAGTGAAGAAATGTACAAAACATGAATGATTTTTTGTCTGTACTCTGTACATCTTTAACTAAACATGCTACAGTTGTACTAAACTAACAATAAGTATTTACCGAGCACCTTGGCTCTTACATAAGGAAACTAGTATACAATTTTGGTGTGCAAAGATGTGATACTTGTTGATGAGTACTGTCGAGAGATGATATTACAATTACAATCAAACCTCTTTGATGTTTTTGCACACTAAACCGTTTGTATTAAAAAAATCAAATCGTAATAATAAGCTTTGCCGTAAACATATCTGTTTAACCACCTTCCTGCATATAACCTATTAATAATTTACAATCAGTTTAGTTAAAACATTAAAACGAGGCATACTTCTCTTTTTCATTTAAGTACACACTGTAATATTATATGTATCTTCAGAATAAAAATGACTGCTACGATGTACGACATTTTTATTCTTATACCCATACCCAAAAAGTGATCGCATGCATGCTTATAAATATCCCTTGTGTCCATCCCTGTAAGGAGATCACTGAGCATTGTAGTTATTGTTTCTTTACAGCTACTAATTCTAAATACAAGTAGTCCAATAATGTACGACAACAGTAAGCAGTACAAATATTTTTATTTTCTTTAACAACACATTTCTACTATTGAATGGACTATATACGCATGTTTATAATGGTCAATACAGCATTATCATCAATTTAATTTAGCATTCAACATTGCAATGTTTTTTATCTTCGCTATCATCATTATACACATAGTTTATTCACATGAGGCTGAGACATGGGAAAATGAAGTAAATAGAGATGCCTTGACTTGAAGTTTTTTTGTACCGCTACCTATTTAATGCTAACTTGTAACACTCAAATAATTATATTTTGTGTAAACGTTGTAGTCAGTTACCCACACACAAAAATGTAGGCGAGAAGTTGTGTGAGTTGAGTAAAATATTTACAATACGATATTACTTTTATATTTTCTTAGTGACACTTTGTCCCCGATTTAGCTAAACCCCATGTAAAACGTAATGCTAAACCCTCATGCTAAACCCTCATGCTAAACCCATTACTAAACCCCATGTTAAACGTAATGCTAAACCCTCATGCTAAACCCATTACTAAACCCCATTTTAAACGTAATGCTAAACCCTCATGCTAAACCCAATACTAAACCCTCATACCAAGTGCTTAGCTGAAATTAAGTTAAAAATTTCTTTCGAATTAAATAGTAAGTAATAACGCTCATGCTAAACTCCACACTCCACTCATTACTAAACCTTCCACTACACTCCATGCTAAACCCTACAGCACTTTTCATGTTAATCCCTCCAGTACACTCCATGTTAAACCTTCCACTAAACTCCATTCTAAAAACCCCTTAAAACTCCATTCTAAAAACCCCTTAAAACTCCATGCTGAACTCTCCACTAAATTCCATGCTAAACCCTCCACTACACTCAAGGTTAAACTTTTTACTGTAATCCACGCTCAACATTGCACTGCACGCCAGTTTATTTAAAAAAAATTAATGATAAGCCGCATGCTTAATTTCATGCTTAAACGCCAACTAAACTTATTCCAAATTTTCATATCGTTGTATTTACTCGTCACATTACTGTAACCGGTTACTTTTCACTAACCGCTCGCGGCACTGGTGAATAATACAATTTTTTTTCAAATGTAACGTGTATAATGTCACACATATTAATATTTTTGTCTGGTAAGGTAACATTAGCGTACACACGTTTTGTCGTGGATGATGTGGGCATTGGGCACCAAAAAGACTGACAAAAGGGATTCCCAAGAGACCACGAAGAAAACGAAAACAGCCACATCATTTATTGTTGAAATGGAAAATGAGTATTTTTGTGTGACGATTATGTTTATGTGGATGCATGGCAAATATATCCTTTTTGCATTGAGAATTTATACTTTGTACACACACAGTAGCCCTTTAATGAAGATCAAACAGGATAAAGGCTCTTGAAGTCTCGCGAATAATGCAAATAGCATGACAAATCTTTGCCATGTAGTAATTGTTGTAAGCCAAAGGCATTCACATGATGATCACACTTGACTATGCATGCAATGCAAATGTTACAATACTGTTGAAAGTAAAACTGGTGAAGGAACATTATGCATGCCATGCCATACCAAGGAATTCCTTGCAAGATGAATTTTGAAGCAAAAGGTAAAAACCTTTGTGTTGGTGAGCATGAGCATGTAACTTGCAATACTGAATGCTGGGAAGCCTGCGCACTGAGCACCTTCATTCTTTTGCAAAGGTATAATGATAGATCACTGTAAAAGATTTTCTTTGTTAAATTTGCTGGTGTTTTAGAATGTGTGTGTGTGTGAGTGTAATGCTTGTAGGATGATGTGATGACGATGTGCGTATACGTGTCACAGACATGCATGCAGTCAAAGAATGAAAAAAGAACGAGTTTATATACATATGCAACAATGCACTCATCCAAGTCTATGAATAATGTATACACATAGTTTATATTGTTATTATGATTAAAATTGCTTATGTTGTATGAAAATGAATAATAGTTAAGGCATGAATGAGAGAATACCTGCACTGTGATGATGGCTTCTTGACTGCATGCATGTTTTTACAGGTGGTTTTTTTCTATATTCAATACTGATTATCTCCTATTATTCATCATAATCATCCCTAAGTCGATCACCACTACTGCAAACTACAGACGCACAACACAACAAAGATAGTTTCAGTCTTATTGGGTTTAGCAGTCAAGAAACACACTAGGCTGTTAGTCTCTCTCATTGCAAACAAAAACAATATACAGAGATTGCAGCCAAACTAAAAAGTTTTCGAAAAAGGGACTTGACTTTACTTGTTGCAGTACCTGTGCATATGTGAGTGCTATTGTGAGTGTGAGAACAGAACAATAATTTACTTTAAGGGTCGGTTCTAAGAAACAATTTGAATCAAATCCCCACATCCATTCCACCAACTCCATTAGAAGAAGAAACAATTTTCTTTTGGGGTTTGGCTACCTTCTTTGTCATTTTGTCGACCTGTGTCGTGTGCTATTTGTGACCTACTGTACCTTCCCAATGTATTATTGGTAAAATTTCTCTGAGTGACTGTGAGAGAGATAAATCCGTCTGGGTTTTTTGGTCTGAAGTCAGTTTGCATTTAATTTGAATTTGAATAAAAAACTTTGGAACTACTTTGCTTATTCGATACTTACTCATGAAATGAAGATGATTAGTTTTGGAAACTGTGTTTAAATAATAACGGGAAAAAATCATTTTAAAATACTTTTAAAAGACGAGAGAAGGGAACTGTAAAGTAAAAATATCTATTTTGTTTGTAGCTCGTTTCATATTCCCTTCGTCGACAACATCATCACATCATAATCGTCAAGTCGCCGTGCATTTGTGTTTTTGTAAAATTTGTGCGTGGAAAATGCATACAGTCCTGCAGTAAAGATTGTACACACGTTCATCTCATCATCATCATCAGTACCGTACAACGACACAAGGCAATTGTTGATGCTAATATTATTACACGTACTTATTATATTGCATTATTGCAGGGACTGACTTCACTACATGTTGTACAACAATCAAAAGAGACTTATATAATTTGTGTAATATCAACTATATATACACCTTCTTACATGTTATATAAGCAGTGTTTGTCAAAAAAGTGTCAGATAAACTAGCATTCAAAAAAAGTTGTGTAGTTCGTTTTTTTATTTAAAACGTGTAGGAAAAATAGGTTGAAAAACTGCTTCATTTTGGATGGCTTTTTGCATTACTTTAACGGGACGGACCACGTAGTTTTACCACCAACACAACATAATAATTTTGCTGTGTTGCGAACTGGATAAACAAAGAACCAGGAATTGGTTGGGCAAGCGTGTACAAAGATGGGGACGAGAAATGCAACCCGGAACCTGGTTCCGGGCTTGCTTGTCTCAGTTGTATGGCTGTTGATGTTTATAGGACCCTCGGACACCGTTGGTAAGCTTTTAAAAATTGATAAATTTGCATGCACGCATATTTTAGGGGAATCAGTCAATATTTTGTGGCATCAACACTGCGAAAGAAAAACTGGATTCTTTCCAGTACCTGATCTTTGCACTTGGGTAAAAAAAAGTTCTGCAACTGCAACTTTTTAACAGTGGCAAGAACAAGTAAAAAACATAAAAATATTACGACAAGCAAACACCAAACCAAACACGGAAAAGTTGTTTTTCCACTTAAATCTCTCCTTTTTTGCCTGGAGGATGAGCAGGTTAGTAAAGTAAAGGAAAATGGTAGGTATGAAACTATGTGCAGCGTAATTGCATCCATTTGCACACGTAAACAAATTGCAGCTTGCAATGCAATAATGATGGGATTTGATTTGAAATGATTCTGGATTTGTGGCTTAATGCTGTCGAACGAGAATTAGCATACAATGGAAAAGATGTATATCTTGCTGTCAATAATGAGCTGATAAAGTGATACTGGGTTCAGCCAACATTTTTTGTGAAGTTCACCCTTTCGGATAAAAAAATAGACGAGACTTGTTTGTTTGCTTGCAAAGATTTACGCTTCAATGAATAGGTCAACATGATTTGATTCACATGTTGACCAAATTATGGAAACCCAAAAAATCCCACATAAATAATCTGACAAATAAAATAAACCTTTTAGACATTTTCTACAAGAAAAATTACTTGAAAATGTACAAATTTATATGTTGTAAATATGCAAGTTTTACGCACTATTTTTTGCAGGGAATTGACATATTTCTTCCCATAACTTTGTTGTTGTTTGTAAATAGTCTGCGGTGACTTGTAACTTCTTTTGCGACAATGACACTGCAAGAAAACATATTTATACAATAAATTCCTCCTTTTTTAAATACAAGGAAGCAAAAATTATGGTATGATAGTATGATAGACGGTGATACAACAATTCCAATCGAGCAAAAACAAACCAGAAGTTATTTTGCTGTCAATGTGGAGGTGTTTGTTTTTCACAAAATATTACTCTCATTGTCAATTCAGCAAAGCCAACACCTCTCATGCTCTTGTATCAATTTTGTTTTAATATCACATTCAATTCTCTTCTCTGGCTAGCGTTTTATACTAAATGCAAAGAATATATATATCTGAATACAAAAGTGCAAACAAGTTGACATGATATAAAATGACATCTCTGTAAAATCTAGTGGCAGTGCTAGGTCATAAATTTGTAGCAAACCACAATTAATGCAGTGATAATAGCAAGTATGTTAGTTTGGCCATACAACGTATAAAATTTCATAGCTTCTGGGTTACTCATTATTTAAGGAGATCTGCGTCAAGTTGCTGCTAACTTAGGACCAGAAGTTCCTGTCATTGGGTTCGCTGACGTAAAATAACGGCATTATGATGATCACACAATCTCCAATATTGGGATACCGTTAAATGCAAAAACTTCGTTGTAACAAATTCGTCGATTATAAATTACAAGTATTTTTGAGTAACATCAATAGGCCTCCTGTTGCTCAGATTTTTGTGCCAGGTTGACAGCATTATCTGTTTCACAATCAAACCTAAAATTCCTTCCATCGAATAGATCTGAAATCTGGACAAGACAAATTGAAATTTGTATCAATATTATACAGTAGGCAGTAGATACTTGTACTTGTACTAGGCAAACTCAAAATGAAATTCGCTCGATGTGTTAAATTGAAAAATTTGTGATTTACCAGCATTATCACATAACATCCTAATTATTTTTTTCAGTTCGCTTTAATTAGTGAAGCGAGATATTAATTAAATATGATGAATGGCTTATGACATGACATTCGATTTTATGCGTTGGTGTTTTGGAATCCTGCTTGTTTTGGTGTTGGAAAAATTGCTCGTTAGTGGCTTTATTTAGCGAATAGTGATGAATGTGACATCTTGGATTTTTACCTTTTGCATAAAATATATTTGTACGTATATGTATGTATATTTGTATATGTAATTTCATATTAATTAAACTTCCTCATTAAACCTTACGCGTTTCTTTATGAAAGATTGTCGATGTCAATACATTACTATTCTTTGACCAGCATTTCTGCATTCTTAAGAAATGGCGACATGACGAAGTTTTGGTTGGTATCTTTTTATATTATTACTATTATGAGCTTCTGCACTACACTATAACTAAAGTGAACTAAGGTGTCCCGTGATTTATGAGAAATGGTTTGACTTTGTGCACAAATCAATAAAAAAATCAGAATATTATTTTACAAAACGTGCATAAGTGGGAATCAAGGTGCCCATATAAGGAAAACTGATTAAAATTGGCAAAAAATACAAGCCTCCACAATCGCATGCATCAAAAGATTGTTTTGCAGTGTGGTAATTAAAGTCAAGATTTTAGACTTCATTGAAACATAGCATGTTTTCTGATAATTCTTTTTTTTTTCGTTGATTTTAGTATACTTTCTATGTTTTTACCAAAATGAAAAGATGACGGACTCAATTACAAAGATGAGTTCCGGTTTCAGTCAATCTTTAGGGAAAATTTCAAGTGTGAAGTCTGGTTCAATATAATTTTACATTCAAAGTTTTTTTGTGATTCTTATTGTAAATGGAATGGACAAGTGATGTTCGTACCTTCACCGCACACCATCCATATTGTAGCTTGTCAGCAACATCATAATCACTTCAATGCAATGTCAATTTTTAATACACAAATATGTTCATATCAAAACTCAGTATTGACAAGCAAGAAACACTTTGCATATAAAAAAGTACTGACTGAATCTTTTTTGTTAAGTTGTCAGTTAGTTTTGGCTTTACTCTTTTGTACGTGTTAGTCACTACCAACCTAAGTTGACTTCATCAAATCTAGAAAAAAAATTAGTGCGACCTTGGAGGATTCAACAGTGTGTCTTTTTTACTGTTTCATCGGATGAGAGGTATAAAGTACCTATTGGGCTGTGATTATTTTTGGTCCAATATTTCATGAATGATGCTACACAACTACTTGTGCTTTAAGCCAAGCCGCACGTTCAGCGTTGCATTTTGCATTCCTGTTGTTTTTTTTTGGCTCCGGTTCTGACTACTAAACAGTTTTGATGACTTACTGTCATGTTATCAACAACGTCACGTTGTGTTGTATATGCGTACCCAACAACATTTTGTTTAACTAAAAATATTTTCAGTAAACTATTTCAGCGTGTATGCTTGATTTTTACGAAACTAATTCCAAAAAAAGTTTTTTGCACAGACATGTTGCACATTGAGAGAATACTATTTAAAATAAAATGCGTCACTAAAACAGTAAAATCTGAGTAGGTTGACACGAACACGACTTAAAATTTTGGGAGATCATTCTGTACAGAGTACAACATTAATCTGTTTGAGCTTGCCCCAGTGCTCCTACAAAAAAATAAGCCAATAAAAGTTATAAGTAGCTATTTTTTGTCTTGGCGAACGAAGACCAGTATCAATATCAAATAAAATTGAGCTTTTATGTTGATAAAATTTCCTTATTTTTAGCAATCCTTCCTTTTCTTTACTTCTTTAATGTTAAAAAAATGGTTTGGAAGCTACAAAACAAAGCACTTCCTGTAATTTTTGGTTTTGCAGAGTCATTTGACAATTTTTTTGGTGTGAACTAATAATGTACTGCCATTATAATTCTACACCACTTAATGCGACAGCGATTTTTCCATTTTACATTACATATCAGAAATATTTATTTTTATACAAATCATGTACTACTCCTACTTACTATTTCTTATTTAACAAACAAAACAGAATAGCTGCCAATTACACAGTTGCATGGGCCTTTGTATTTGACTGTTTGAAGAAAGAAATCATGGTGCTGTATGGTACAATCGTTTGAGCGATAACTTCAACAGGGCAAGTTACTTAGTAACTTTATTTGTTACAAATATGCCTATCGGTTTCGATTTCATTTCATCAAAACTGTCTACCCTGCCAGCAATAATTCTTTCAGTCACAAACTTTTACTGTCAAGCATGACTTAATCAAATCAATAATGAAAGTTCATTTAGGTTACAAAATTGGCTGATGATGATAAAATGAGGTACATAATTTATTATCCTTGTTCGACACAAAATTCTACTAGCATCTCATATATTATAAAATAGATGAATCGATGATCTTATTCTATAACTACCATACAATATCCCACAACAAGCCACTTTTTCATAAACAAACTCATATAGCACCCTTATCAAACCAACCAACCACCGTTTTGCCCCGTCGTAAGAAGGGTTTCTCGCTTATCATCATCAATCCTTCTAGTCTCGTGTAGGCTATCATATTACAAACAATGCAACATTAAATACCAGAGATTGCGGAGCAATTATTTAGGTTCATCCAATCAAAATAAAGATAGTCCTAAAAAACCAGAACAATTACAAAGAAAATGTCAATGAAAAAAAAACTGCCAGTGAAGAAAACAGATATGTCATTACATTTTAATCAGACCGAATGAGATTATTACTGCATTTCATATTATATTTTATTTTTTCAACCCTTTAACAATGTCTTCAGGCAATTTGACAGGATACTATAAATATTGAAATTGCACCTGCATAAAATGTGAACAGTGCAGTGGTATGGTGGCGTTGGAGAAGGGTAACCGCCATCAGAGGTCTTATCTCTATCACCAATTGTTTTTTTAGAGTTGATAATGATAGGCTAAAGTGGAGTTCGCTTTCCCATAAATCTTTTTCTTGTGAGACAAATAAGACGACTAATTACAACCTCAAATGTCCAACACGCTGCTGTTTTGCTGCATATTGCACCCTGTCTCTCTAGGACCGCATAAACTGGCTATTATAATTGCCCCCAGTCGAAAAATTGAATTGTCAGCAAGCAAAGTTGACACTACAAGACACAAAAAATATCTTGAAACAATGCACAAAAATTGCCTATTAAGCCAAACCCGCAGACCACGTAACAGTGTATAATTTAATTATGCGTTGTTACGTTTATGGCAGCTGCAGATCCATTGTTAATGGATCTCCTTTCTTCTTGATCTTCGTCTATGTTTTTATATGTGTATTTTCGTTAGCAAAGCATATTAAATCATAGCACATCCTTTTGATGATGCCATGCCGTCACTTTAATTCATTATCTTCATTATCGATCCTGCTGATGATGAGGGTATACCATACGCCATATTTTTTCCAATCAGTGATGCCCTTTTGGTCCTTCACAAGTCAAATAAAGTAAGTTATTAGTCACATTGTAATAATGACGTTATTGTTAGTTCCAAACAACTCATATAAGAACAATCTAGCTGCAGAATGGAGTTTAAAAAAAAACAGTTCAATTCAAGTTTTTTTTCTCCGATTAGATGTCTGTGTCCAAGAACAATGTGTCGTAATTCGTAATATTAGTAGTAAAGCTCATTGTTACCTGTGTGCTGTATAGGATTATGAAGACAAGCATTTTTACCATAAAGCAAATAAAGTTGGACCTATTAGGTTTGCTAAATGTCAATGAAAAGATGGATAATAGCTTTTCTTGCTGTGATTGCTTAGCAGGAGTACATTTGATATTTATTTGATAATCTTCAAAAGTAAAGCACTGTGGAATCAAGTAGAGGGTTGTTCAAAAAATATAGTCGTCATTATCATGATCTTTTAGACTTTAGACTACATTCATTCGGTGTACATTTTTATCATTGCCACCACCACCACCATTTTTTTACAAGTTTAACACTTTACATTTGCAATAATCAACAGCAATAATATATGTCAATAATATATTATGACTTGGTGGTAACATTGTTGTTGACGATGAGCATACAGAGAAATACTACCTGTTGTGCAGTACCTTGCTCCATAATAAATGGCATTAATGAATGATGATGGCGATTATGATGATGACTAAATGTACTTTACTTTCATACTGAAGTGTATGGAGTCCAAATGAAAATGAAAGCAAAACTGTTGCATGCAAAAGTGCAATAATATTCTTGGTCTAGTCGACTGACCAAACCATATAGCCATTTTAAAAGAAACTGGAGCAAATAAGCACTAAATATTTTTATGGACATGTACTACAATTTCAATCATAGTTAACAAGATTTAAAAGAAATAAATATAAAAAAGTTGAAGCATAACTCACAGTGATTCTGAATTGATGATGACGATATTATCAATTTCTTTGCATTTGCAATCTGATATTTTTTATGTTATATTATCAATAAAATAAATAGGTATGCACTTAAGAACCATCACAAATGTGTGGATGGATAATCAAGTCGTATCGTTCCTCAAAAAATTTACCAAAATTGTGACATGATCTTATTCACTATTGCCGTTAAAAAAGGTTTTGCTTTAAAAGAAATGAAGGTGTGGAAAAATATTCATGAACCGTTCCTTTAGATAAAAAGTAAGGCTATTACCCACTCTCTGAAGATTATGAAATGAAGGATATTGATAACCAAACTATGATTTGCGTTTTTTTCTGTCGATATATATATTTTTAATAAATGGACAACCATTTTTAGAGGGCGATTAACTTTTTGGCAAAATCGGTACTACTACTTATTATTACAAAACGACCATTATCTTTTTTGTCTATTGACTCTGTTGTTCAAATCAAAACATAAAAATGTTGTGGGCGGTTGTATTGACGTTGTTGTATTTGTGAAGGTGACATATGAAACACTTTTTTGTGTCGACATATACTAATCATGACGTTGATTACCTCTCCAAAAAAAATTGAAGCACTCTGAAAAAGGTCACTACTCTTCTGGCAATTGGGGGTGCTTATGATAATCATAATGTTACCATTAAGTAGGCCTGATACATTATTATAATTTAATGAAAAATAAATAAATAACCCAAAAGCCCTCGTAAATAATGCCATTATACAACAGAGAGGAGTGGCAGAAGAAGGAACATTACATACAGCAAATAAATTAGAAATTACTTAATTGAACTAAACAGTTTGCATTTTCAATAAAAGGTAATGGAAGTACAAGCAGTGGAATCGATCAATAATGGCTCGAGAATAGTTATATGGAAAAAGGGAGGGAGAAGGTAAAAAGAATTAAAGAAGGGACAACAGGTACCTATTAAAATATTGATGATGTAATATATGACGGTGTGGTGATGGTAGTGACGATTATAAGATGAAGGAGGATAATGAGATTTGCAGATGCTATTGGAAGATAGCCTAGAAGCAAAACCAATTTTTCACAAAAATTATCCCATTAAAGGTACATAATGAATACATAGTTTGTGTATAGAAGGGACTCATTTAAGTGAAGGATAAAGCTGGTGATTAAAAGTAAAAGTGTGTTTTTACTTTATTAGTTATATTCGTTACATAATGGAGACACAGTCACCACGCAGCGTCTTGCGATTGAAAATGCATTTTTTAAGTTTTCAACTTGAAACCTGTGGTCACTTTGTGATTTTTGCACGTGATAAGACATACGATGAGTTATGTATGTGCTTTGAAGCCCGTTACAGTTATTAGCACTATACGACGTTTGCTCGTGTTGTGTTTCACCAATTTTTCTTCATAATTTTCTCAACTGCAGTTAAAGCCGTCGTGGCCAGCAATTACGGCCAATTTATGGGGATTTATAACAATAAAGCCATGAGACTGGCACTGGCCACTTGACGATGATCATGATCATTTTTAGAGCAAATATATGGTATCCGTTGTTCGTTAGTCGTTTTTTTGTAATGCTGTTACATTCGTCGGTCTTGTCGTGTCAAAATCGCTGGTGGTGTTTGTTGGTCAATCCGTTGTAATATCGCGATAACAAGTCCATGCTTAACTTTGTCTTGTATATTATCTCGTCTCGTTCTCATTTCGCAGCCATATAATAATCCTTGCATATCTCCCATCTCTCTCCCCTTTCGCTTCGTACAACTTTGTAAAAAGGAACCCCAGTCCCAAATAAATATTACTTAATAATATGCCGCCAGGTAAATAATGAAGATGCAGATTTCGATCTCCGCTTGTCTTCATGCTGTCACATGAATGTTTTTGTATGAACAAACATATTAATATTACCTACGGGATGAACAATGACGAAGAGAACAATTGAGCCTTATGATGATGACGCTGTGATATTTAAAAAAGACACCCATCGAGGGTTGTAGTTGAGGTCGGAAAAAACCGAATTAAACTTAACGTTTATACTAATATAGCATACATTGTTTTTCTTTCATTCGTGTAATGTCATTCACGATTATCTAATTCATTAAAATGTGATAACCGTAAAATATCATATGCAATATTCTTCTTGTCTGGCCTTAGATTTGCTAGCTTCATGAATCTAACTAATTTGACAATGATATGAAACATGTCGTAGACGCTAAGAACAACGTATTGTTTCCAAGATTTTCGATTGATGATCTTTATACACGTGCCATGAACTTGTTAGTCTTTCTTCGTGTTAAAAAACCACAGGGACAGAACCAATAATGCAAAATAATGCAGAATAAAACAAGTACCTTTTAACAAGATGTATTCCAATTTAAGAATCTTCGTCAAAACATCATCATCATTATTGCCACTGTTTTCTTGTATCGTCTTGCCTAACACGGTATACAATTTGGCATAAAAAATATAACATGAATAATAGGTACTTAAGAAAGTTAACTATATACTGTCAGATCACAATCATCGCCACATCATCATCCGGCATCGTTTTTCTCCATTTTTTATCTTGTATTAGTCGTGTGCCCTGTGCTTACGAAATTAGAGGGGTGGCACTGGTCATTGGCGGTGGCGGTGCTGAGATAGTAGCAAAATCAAGACAACCAATCAAGTTTTTGTCATTCCAACAAATTCAATAATATAGATATACCATGTTTTTGTCATTTACAAAGTATATTTGGTAGTTTAGTGTGTGTTATGTTCACTGTCCACTACTGATCATGATGATGATGAGATGTCTTGTAGATTTTTAAAGACCTTGTTATGAGCTCCTTATTAACTTTTATAATTGAGGTTGATAAGGGAGAACATAAGCAGAAAAGAGAGAGAAAACTAGTTAATGAGAGCAATGGAGTTTATGAATGGCTTGCCAGCCTTGTCGTCGTCCATCACGTCTGTGAATGATCATAAAGTTTATGTGTGCCTATTGCCTGCCTAGTTGCTTGCTTGCTGCAAATCTTCCAATTTTTACACCTGTGTATTGTAGAAGCAGAAGCCGAACAACAATGATAACGAATAACGATAACAAATAAATATTATTACATCAATCCGCATCCTCATCATCATCCACATTCACTTCACCTGCATCGCATCGCATCTGAAGAATTTATTTTTTTTGTCGGATGAATCAAGCGGCGACTTCTCTGACTTTAGATACAACACTAATTTTGATTCTTATCGAAAGAAAAAGCAGAACAGGTGCATGAGTTTTGGTAGTGCAGCATTATTATATAAAGCAACATAGCTTTCATCATTAACGATAGCACAGCAACGTTGCAAGAATATGTTTAAATCAATAGGTATTTATATATGTTTAAGGTGGACAGCCTGAAATACTTGACGTGAGTGTGTGTGTGTGTAATGTGTGCATGTTATGAATGAACAAATTTAAATTATTGGAATTAATTAGTTTTCATTCAATGAGAAATGATTAAAGGACCTTTAGATCAAATCAGCAAGAGCCTTGTGATTATTACTGCCACCATTTGTTTGCTATTCGCTTTTCATAATGATGATGCTCTTTTCTGCTGGTATCCTCCAGATTATGCTAGATACGCAGAAGCAATACTAGTCGAGTTACCGATTTGTTCGTCAGTCGGTCACGTACAATAATTATATCTCAGCTTCATTTGCTCCATCACATCACCGCAATAAATTATGTAATTTATCATTAGTTCGTATATCTAATGCCTGTAGCTCATTTTTTTCTTGTTTTTTTTTCGTTTGCAATCCAACTTCTTGATGAGAACGTTGATTGGCGATGACTCGTTAAAAAGTGTATTTTTCATTTTTATTCCATTCATTTTTATATAAACAAATGATGATCATGTTTAATCTTCTTCTCATTAAAATTATTTCTTGAAGATGTTAACCCAGCAAATCAATATTCAAGTTGTTTTTGTATCATTGATTGTTTGAAAAATGGGTCTGTATCTTCTTCCCTGTCAGTGTCAAGTGTTTGACATCAAAAAGCATAAGCATACATCATTCTCACTTCACCTGCACCTCATTTACTAATTTGCTTACAAAAAAAAGTTTTCTCACGTTTCTCTCAAACCAACAATGCAATGTCAGCCATTGCATTGGCCCAGCAAATAATTTATTAAGGAAAACGTTTTATCCTAAATTATTTATTTTAATATGTATGATAGGATTCGCGCATCCTCACTTCATTGCTCTGGGCGCACATGATATGAGAATCAATTGCAATTGCTAATTTGAATTGGGATCGGTTAAGTTAACACAAACTCACGCTGTTATATTCTCATCACTTGAATTTTTATTATTTTTTAGCCTTTGTTGACCTGTAACTACCATATTTGCTGGTAAACAATCACAAAAATCATAAATTCATTTTTTTCGTCGAGTCGCAAGTCTTGAAAGATGATCAATATTTATGACAAATGAAACTTCGCATTGCATTGTTTCAACATGCATGCCTACAAATATGCTTTGCCCCTTTCCTTCCTCTTGAGTATACAGTATACAGCAGGGAGTGTAGAAATAACCTTTGACCAATTTATATATTTTTTCACCTTAATGCAAGGCAACATGAACGCAATCGTATCATCACCATCATATTATGAAGCCTGATTATTGGTAATATTATGTATTTTGGTGGTAGTTTTGTTTGACCATCGTTTTTCATAAATATAAAATTATGCTGAAATTTCCATCGACATTTTCTAATCATCACCACCACCTTTAGCTCACGAGTATCAAGAAGGTTCAACATGAACGAGATGAAAAATTACAAACATGTTTGCATTCAAGAAAAACGGCAATGGTCTAAAGTTTCCCAACCCCAGCCTAAACTCTTTAGTTAGGTACGTCAAAATGGTTAATAAAAAACAAATAATTACATCAAACATACTTTTTTTATGTTTCCTTTATTGAATTGCCATGTTAGTTGTCGCGTCCTATTTTATTGTGACATCCAGTGATTACCACTGCAAGCATGCTGACTATTTCGTACAATTTTTTTCGTCTTGTCATCCGTCAATTGACAGTTTATAAAAAATTCTCCACATTAACGAACAACACATAAGACAATTTATCTGATTGGATTATTGCTGTTGATGCTGCGGCATTGTAATTGTCAACATGCGCGAATATATTTTATGATTTTGTGAATTTTGAGATAGCACCAAAAAAAGTAAAGTCTCACATAAGCCGGTTTATTATTATAGGCCAGGCAAAACCCAAGTCAAGTCATTGAGATTTCAAGATGTATATAATAAGTAATATCTTCTTGAGTGTACATGACGTTGTGTTGTGTTATCTTATTGAAAAGATGATACCTTACTTCGTGATCTGCATACAACGCACATTTTAAAAAAGTGGGCCTGAGGTTGCTGATTGTGATAAAGGCATTATGTGCTCCACTCAGATAATATATTATACAAATTCACTATCGGAATGGGAATGAGTAAACTATGTGCAATCACGATAATACTCTTATAATAATGCACTGTGAAAATTCAAAATGTTTTAATATTGAAACATTTTATCGTTTCAACATTAGATCCTGAAGTGACAGTTTTCTTTTCACTTTGTGTATGAATTGTTTGGTTGAATTGAGAAAAGAGGATGAACAAAACACTTCAAAAAACTATTTTACACTTTTCTACAAGTTATATTTTTGTGTAATGTCAAATTTTATTGGAATTTATGTCTATTCTGGGCACAGTATGAAAGCAAAGAGGGACGAACATTGAAATCATCATCGACATAAAATTCAGTTACAAAAGTAGGGATAATTTGATAAGTTATGAGTTAACTTTGGAGGCAAAATTTTGCCGAAAAGAGGAGTAGTTTTGAACGTGCTTTTTTCCACCATGCCATTATCAATTATGATTATGGCATGGTGCGGCATTTCTAAAAATCATAACTCAAAACCTTGAATTTCTATTTTTTAAAGAATTGTTCATCGGAGAGCGAAAAAGAAAAAAAGGTTTGCAATGCAATGTTATATACAGGTGCGCACACTGAGCTTTCTCTGTACAACAAGCAAACAACCTGTCAATAAATTATATTTTCCGAAATATTAAATACGCCTAAAAATACAACGAAAATCAAAAAATACGAACAAATTATAGCCATCGATAATTTGTATGTAGTCAATACTGCTCTAAATGAATGATCCACAGCTCACATAAATTTTACTTTAATTTTTAAATTTCAAGGTAGTTGTTCGTTACGAATAAAAAGCAGCAACGAATTTTAAAGGTTGGATAGAGGGTAAGAAGGTAACGTGATGGGATATATTGTGATTTTATATAATTAGAAAGCTATTTCTGGTTACAGTCACTTGTGTAGATCTCTGGCTGAGTACTTGAATCATTGTTGCAGTTGCAGACAGCGTGACAACAGCCATAATAATGTAATGACGCAGGCGGTAATGCTGGTGGTCTTGTCTTGTCTGGCTGGTTAGGTTATAATGTTGGTATCAAGAATAAAAACTTTTTAGGCTGATTGTTGACTCTTATTTTTATTCTCCCTCTGTGCACTTTGTTATAAAGGTTTTTCTTTTGGTTTACAAATCAAATTAACAACGACAATCGCAACGTTAAAGGACTCTAATATATGAGTCTTCCACCTTCTTTTGTGATTTTATGCTGTGATCTGTGTGATGTGGGATATGTTTTTTGTGGTAAAATTTACGATTTGTACTTTTTACCAACTGCATGCTAAGTAAAAAAGCTCCAAGGCTGACTTTGTCGCTTCGACACTGCTTGTTTACGGTTTGCAGTTAGTTGCAGTCAAAACATATCAGAGATATTTATGTGCATTATTGGCTATATTGTGCAGTTTGGTTTTGTTGGGATATTTTTATCGTTGAGAAAAAAATGTGCATTTTTCATCTGCATTCAGCTGCATCCATAATTATGAGACAGTAAGCTTATTGGTAGTTTTTGCAGGTGTTCAAATCAATGCAAATATGTTATGCTTTTTATAAACTTCCCGAAGCTAAAATTTTTATTGATGTGTGTTCAAAGTTGCATGTGTGTGCAAATTTGATTTAGTATTTTTATCCCGTGGCTTTTTCTCTCTTTAGCAAAAGAAGGAGGAGGGGTGTGGAACAGAGAAGTTGTTAAATGCTAACTTGTTATTGGGAAGAACAGAGTGAGAGAGGAAAATCATATGAAGTTATACACTTATCTGATTTCGTTATCTGAAGGCAAGGAGTTAAAAAATATAGGGGTATAGAGATTTGAGATGGAATGTGATGTAAGGTAAGGTAGCTCGATATTTTACACTAATTTATCGACACCACCGGTTAGCAGCACAAAACATCAAACATAACATAAAAAGCTTTATTTGTATTTTTGCATACGTGTAAATTGCGTTAAAGAAATTAACGTGAATTCTAATGGCGTTTTTAGTGAAACTGAAATGGAAGAAAACGATAACTTTAATGTTTCACGTAGAATTATCAGCGTGGGCTTATAATTACCTTTTAATATTTTTGGTGATTTTTTTCAACAAATACGTACAATTTTTGGGCCCACGCGAAATGTTTGTCTTATTGTTTTCTCTTTGTAAATTATCATGTTTTCAACAAAGATGGGAAGGAAAGGTATTGTAAATGGATGAGTATTGATTTCCTTTTCTGTGAGATTATAGTTTTCGTTTGTGTAGGACTGGAGGGGAGGTGAAAATGAAGTGTAAGAGGATGGATGAAAGGGTTTTAAACGAATTTTCTTATTATGATTTAGATATAGTTACATAGTTTTCGGGGATTTTGTGAAAGTGAACAAGCGATTTAAAAAATCCATGTTGTATCGCTTTGAACCTATACAATCGATCTTAATTTAATATTCTGGTTCTCATAATTTAAACATAGATCTCGCAGCTAGTAACAAGAAGGGGATTTGCCATCTATGTTGTCAAATATTTGTAAAAATTTGTTAGAAACTTATATCGACATACATTATAGACAAATTCACTGGATTACTTACACGATGCAAACGAAACGTGAAATATTCTCATTCGAAGAGTTCCTGAAACTGCTATAAAGTCATAGACGAAGTTGCTGACATAACTGACTTGAATAGTTTGAATCAAGATGTTTCACAACATCGAATTAAATATCACGTTCTTAATAATTCTTCTCATGTACAAACTTTAACATATTGCAGCAATAATCCAAAATACGTGATCACACTATCAGAGAGTTTTTTATTTATAATTTTTCATGGAGGTCTAACACTCAAACAATCTATTCCATAAACAAGATTTTGACATATGCACATGAGACAAATAATTGCAGCAATAATTGAGATAAAAACAATGCACAGTAATTGGCACCTCTCTTCTATATCTATTTTTGGTTATGTGCAGAGCTGGTGGTTGGTCTTCACTCTTTGGATTTGATGTATAACATGTAATACTTGGAATTATATGCAGTTCTAATGCTATTTTAAAGCTTGAATCTTTACGTTAAATCTAAATTTCATTTTCAACCAACCTCACGATCTCGATCTACATCTGTTCAAATTGTTGATTATTATGATATGATTGCATTCTGTGGGGCAGGTCATCATAATAATCATACTTTTTGATGACCAGGATCAGTGCAGTGTAAAAACGTATTATTTATTACGTCGTGTGGGTGTATTTTTATACTTTGTATTTTCCATTTTCAATCTCACTCAATTATAGCAACCTTTTTTTCTTATCTGCCATCTTTATCTTTCATCTTTTTCTAGACAAAAAGAAATTACTGTGTATAATGGGATGCGTCACATAGCAGACAACAAAAGGTAGTCATTGGCCTACTAAATTCGGCAATTTTCATGGTGTCAGTCTTTTTGTCAGACAGGCAGGCATCTGCAGAGCAAATTGTAAAATTGTTTAAATAGCTATTTTCATACTACTTCTGTAACGACAAACGCTAATCATAATCATCATCATGATGGCCATAACATAAGAGATTACATAACATTCAATAATGTTTTAGTGTGATTGTTGCTATATTTCTTTTTACAGAAAATAATTTTAACTTTTTGAGATGATGTTGCTCTTCGTGTAGGTCAAGTCAAATTAAATTTCCTTTTAATCTCAGCATGAACACCTTTGTTGGTCGAATAATTATTTTTTATTCCAATCCATTTATTGCAGCAAGTTTGCAACAACAATCAGTTTGATATAATGTTATGTTGTGATCAACACATTCCATTATTGATGTCGACATATTGAATGCACTAAAGTTAAGTAAAATGGTGCCATAATTGCAGGCTAATTTTACTGCAGCGACAAAAGGCTAATCAAATGGCTCTACGTGACTTAAAGATTTTTAATATTTACGACATTTAAATGAGAATTTTAACAGCTTTTTAATATAATAGGGCTGCAAAAAAATTGATTAAAAAAGGATGACAGGAAGGGCTATAATAATAAGTCAACTAGTTGCAAGTTGCAATGCACATATTATACTCAATAAAAATTAATTCCATAGCCCCTTCTTGAGAAAAATTAAATTTATCACATTAGAACCAACTATTTGAACTATTTAGACATTCAAGTAGCAACAGGGGCTATTTCTCGAAAAAGGAAAATAAATAGCCTCAGTTGGTTCAACTAAACAACAAAGAAAAGACCCCTGGCAGTATACAAAGCTGAGTTTCTAAATTACTGTTTTCTATGCGCAAAGCAGAACAATTCTTGCAACTTCGTAAATTTGTCAAGAAAGATAAAAAGCAATAACACGCAACAGCAGGTTTTTCCCATTTCGAACAATGTTATTTGTTTCTTTTAGTGAGCAAAATGTTAAATATTGAAACGCTGCAGGGAAAATTTTCGGATTTATGGATTACTTGCGTCTAGTTTCATTGAACTATCGCTTGCTGCGATCCAATTTTTTGGAACCTTGAAGAATCCTAGTCATGTAATTATTGAGATTACACATTTATTAGTCAGCGCTGACAGATTACAGGTACGCGATTTGTTGTAACTGAAAAACAACAAGTGACACAAGTCACAAAATGTATACTCCATACATTTTTATTTTGTTGTGATGTTTCTTAGAAGCGATTGACCACCGCTCCGACACGACTGCAGGGGGAGGACGAGGACATAAATGATTATTGGTAACTGTCGATTGCAAATCCATAAAAACACACAGACTAGTATCATTAAAGCACAATTACATTGTTCTAAATGTAAAGTACTTCTGAAGTACCCAGACCACTTGAATTAGAAAATGAAAGAAAAATATACCAAAAGCCCTTCTTCAGATCATGATTTTTTTTGAGCATATACATATATCTAACCTTTCAATTAGTTTTGAATTATATGCTTGCCCACCAATAATAACTCTGCACTAATCAAATCAACCATCCAATTTTCCCAATTATTCATCTCTCACCAATAATCATCTCTCTAAATTACAAGAACGTACTCGAAAATAACCAGAAGAATATCCCAACAACCACTGACCACGTCGGTCGATTGACCATCAAGATCAGTCGTAGTCGTATTATTTATTTTGTTGCCGGTTTTCATCATCACAGGTTTGGTTACAGTTATTACACTGCAACAACAAAGTAAAAATTATTGCATCTAAAGTAGTACAAACGACATGTCTTCTCCATTAAAAGCACCTAAAAGACAATTAGTAACGTATTTAGTATGCCATGTGCACTCTCAAAAAAATATATTAGTCTCAAGGGTTTTATTTATTTATTTTAATAATTTATATTTGCATTTTTCTTCAGTGATGAGACTGTTGCAAATATTGTGGCACTGCTCAGTAGTTTATAGGAGTGTTAGTATCGGATAGGTCAATAATGAAGTGGTTATCCTATTATTACGACTATATACTAACTTGACTTAAACATATATAACTTGAGCAATAATGAATAAATTGAGCAAATAAAAATGACAACTGTACACTCCCGATTTACTTTAAATTGAAAATTGAAATTATTGACTTGCTTGAGTAGTTAATAATAGAACTCAAGAAAAAAACAAATAATTATCAGAGGTCTGCATCTGTTCAGTGCATCTGTTCTAAGGAGGGGTCTTCAAGAAAGACTAGTTTTCTCCTTACTTCGCTTCGCACTCTCTCTATTTGATTTACTAAAATAATGATCTGATTGATTACATCTTCTTGAGACATTCGTAAACTAATAATAAAAATAAATAAAATCACAACAACAACTGTGTTATTTCTAGAACATACTGACAAGAAGCAGAGTTGCTAATAAAATATTATATGATTCCCAAGAAGACTTGTTTGGGATGATGATGATGACCATGTCTTGGTAGTTGTAGTACAAGTCTACATGGGAGACTTTGGGTTGGCTTTGGCTGATGAAATGTTAATTAAAAACAAATTTGGTGAGTTTGCACATATAATCATCTCCCCGTTTAGTAAACATGACCTGTACAACGTATAAAATATGAGGTACATTTCGCCATGTCGTAAAGTTTTGCAGGACCACACGGTTACTTGTATGGATGGTGGGGCTTGGATGACATACGATGACATGTCTTGAAGTACGAAGAAAGGCCGTGCTAGTTTTGCTTGCTGTATAATAATCTATCATAATGATATACTTTAATTCTCATGAACAAACTATTAAAATAGGAAACATTTGGGCGTTGACGTAATAAAAAAACTTAAGAGTATATGTTCGCGCACTATAATAGTCGCAATAAAGAAAACATTGCTCATCACCACGCCATATTACAACTACAACGAAACGAAAGTATTGGTTTAAAAATCGCACTGAAGGTGATGATGAGAATGCAAAAGAATAATTTTGTAGTGCTTCATGGAAATTAATAAAGTGTCGTCCCTTTTTTTGCATAATAGATTTAATAAGAACTGCCATCAACCATCCGTTAACATATTGATATCAATAATCAAAACATTTCTACAAGATCATTCGATATTTTGTGAAGTGATGACTATTCACAATACTCCAATCAAGGTGATAGAACACAAACGAAAAGGGAATAATTTCCATAATTGTTGTGCATTGTTGACTCATTTTTTGCAGTTTCCCGATAATGCCTAAATTATTTGCCACGTAGTTTGTCGTCATGTGCACAGTAGGTACGTTTCAACAGAAAAACGTTACCAAAAATGATTATAATGAAACCAACATAGCAATTAAGTGTAATCTAGAAATCATAATGATCATATCATTCTTCGGTGACCATCGGTCATCACGGTTGTTTGTCGTTCGCCTTTTTGTTAAGGATATCAAAAAAACGACAAATTGAGCTGGCGTTCGACAAGCGTTATTTTATGAGCACTGGTCAAATCAAATCAATGGGATTATTATCTTCGACACCATCACCAACACAAGGACTATTCAAAATCGACACTTTACAACAATTGGAAATTTAAATTACATTTTCCCAATTGCGAACTTTTTTTTCTGGTACATAATTTGAATGTATATAATGAAAGGGTTACTTAGTTAGCATGAATCTTTAAAATTGCAAAATGACAGCGAGACTGCCGTTTTTGTATTTTTATCGTTTTTTGGTTCACACAATGCGCCAGGCTTCGATGCTAATCAACATGAAGAATGAAAAGGGGATTTTCTTCTTTTCAAAAAAGAATATCTTATAAAAAGACTAAAATTTATTGTATTCAAAGGAGCGGCAAAATATCCTGGGTCATCTAATTAATAACTTGACTATTATATGATGATGAAGTAGTGAGTGAACCAGTTTATCTCTCTCTCGCAAACGATGAAAAACTTACATAGCCTCCATTTAATTGTTGATGATTAATAAAGTATCGCCATGAGCTATCATTTTCTTTGCAGGAGTCGTTTGCGTTACTTTGTCCTTTTGTAGTGATTATTATTATGATAGGATGTGATGTGAGAGAGGAGATTGAAGAAGATGATAAGAAGGATGCAAAATGAGCACTTTTGTATCACGATCTTCATGAAAAATATGTCGTTTACCTGCACTTACTAGTAGGACCAAGTATTCATCTTAACTAGATGGTTTGCAAAAAAAAAATTACTTCGTTTTTGATGGTGTGAGGTGAACAGGTGTAATTGTAAACAGTTTGCATTGCGTGCACCCTCAAGTGTCTTTTCTTAGGTATTTTATTTTTGTGATAGTAGAGGAATGAAATCGTTTGAACAATTGCCAGAATCGATATTTGAGAATGAACATGATTATTTACTATTTTTGTGACAAAATGGCAATGTTTTTAATCGAAAAGTTAGGTAGTCAATACTAAAAATTAATCGGTCACAATCGATTGTATATTGTATCCTATGTACCTTCCAGCTATCGACACACTCTGCTTACTTTCGTTTGAGTTTTTTACCACATTACCCCAAAATGTTCGATCATTGGTATCAGTACATTAATAGAAGCTTCACCAGAAACGTAATGCTTAGAACATAAACGATTTAAAGAGAGTTAAGAACGACGTCAGATTACAGTGTATTGTTGGTTTGACATAAAAAATATCCTGGTTTACAAAAAGACATAAAAATGCTGATGTGGTATTCCTGTGGTATTAAGACGAGATGTTAATGGAGTTCCTCCAAATGTAATTTTAATTAATTATGCACGACTACTATGCAAAAGGGCTTATTCATGGCCAACTATATACTCTTCTTCCTTCGATATTATAGTACCTAAAACTCTTTAAAGACAGTTTTAGCCAAGCAAAAAATATCAATGATATGAAAATGTAAAATTAAGTTACTTTGCTACAAAAAAGTAAGCGTGAACTGTGAAATCTTCTTCACTTAATCTTTTCATTTTAACTCGCATATAAATGCGTCATTGGGTTGATTCCCCAGGTAAGCCAGTAAAAAATAGTGATGTAAATCACGATTTTGCGAGTCCATTCAAAAATCCACTCTTGTACAATGTCAGTTGCTGGAAGAGGAAGTTTAAGTCTTACATTCTTACAGTCGTTTGCACGTTTCATTGTTATACTTTCTGGAAAAGATGAGTTACAAAATTAATTTTTTAATGTAATCTTTTCCTTCCATACTTACTGACTTAAAACTCAATAACGTTTTTGGTTGACACTGACACAAAACGAATAGTGAGTTATAAACTCATCTAATCTGATTTTGTCATACAAGCTTAGCTTTTTAATGTAAAACAACTTGAATGTCCTGCTGCCAAGAAAGTTTTGGTTTGAACTGCTTTTCTCACTTCTTATCACTATTTATCATCGCATACAATTTTTGAGTCAACTTGTCAATATTGGCAATCGGTGGATTGAACAATATATTCCGCGTCTTCTTGTCTCACGGTGACGCTAATGAGAATCTGATGAACAAAGTGGATGTTGTACATTTCAATTCAATCAGCTAACCAACCGTCTTTTGTTGTTTATTACTTCATGTACTTAAGTATTTATCGTTGATCGCTGGGACATATTTACTGAATATACAATGTAGTAATGGCCCTTCCATGTATAATAGTTTCTTTAGTACGCTTCAATGGATAAATCATGTTTCTTTTGTTCTCTTGATGATCTGTTGTGTTTGATAATAATTGCGATCCTTTCAATAAGAAATAAGAATTTCATTTCAGGATTTTTTCGGGAGAGAAGATGCACGAATACATGCAATATGTATAAAATTATTTATAAAAACGAGATGAGTAAACAGATAAAGAATATAACATGAAGGTAAAAAAAATATGCGCGGTTCTAGCAAAATACAAGGTATTAATGATAGATAACCAGATTGATATCCATTCACGCAAAGAGTTAACTTCATCATCACCTGGTTTTTTATTCTCAAAACTGTATAACAAGAATAAATGAGTAGTATTTTAGTTGTTTTTATAGTATTTAAATTTTTGCATTAGCTTCTTGCTTACATATTACCTTGCTACGATAATAATGAAAACTTGCGGAATGATTCTGACACGGATAAAAAATAAGAGCTCGTCCCTCAATATATCTGGGCATCGATTGATTGATCCCTGCCACAATTCACAATTGACTTTCCATTTTCAACAATTGAAATCCACCTTTATTGCTATTATCATATTTTTTATATTATTTCCTTTGTATTATTCATAAGATGTAGTTCCAATTGTTGTTCTACAATGAATGGGTGCGTATTATTATTATGAAAATGATTAATCAAACACCTAAGAGGCACATTCTAATAAAGCTAGTCAACAGCAGAAACATCAGCGCAGCGCTGAGAAAGATGAATAGACTTATTAAAAATGTTATTAGTGCCCTACCTCAAAATAATTTTAAAATAAAAAACTGGTACAATAATAACTAGTGCAACAACAGGAGTCAGTCAAGTCATGATTCAAAAAGTGCAAATATAGTATACTATCATCCTAGATATGAATATTACCATTTTTCCATTTTAGAATACTGGTACTGGATCAATATTTTAAAAATATTATGGCTACATTTTCATTCACGACTCACGAGAAAAGTAAACTGGCTTCTGTCTTTTTATTATTATCATTATCATTGAAAAAATGCCAGTTTACTCTCGCGTCTCGTAACTCCTTTCTCTTCTTATCAGTTTGCCCCTATACGATCAGTGATATGGTTGAATATCAGGTGCTGCTGTAACACTTTGGCTATCACAATCATTATGATATGATTAGATATTTGCATTGGTCAACGACTTGACTTGACCAATCTCAACAAGAAAATTATGCATTTCAAAAAATACATTATTACTAATTTAAATATTTCGGCAAACCGTCCAAGATTTATGGCTACTGCTCTAATGAAACAAGAAAGGTGATGTTACTACAGCAGACCAAAAGTTAACCGAATGCCTAATGTAAGGTACATTGTACATGTGTTGTATGTATATCTTGTATGACTCAGAGATTGAATAAAAACGCAACATTTTACAATTTACAATGATTTGGTCATGTAGCTGCATCAGTTTTACAAGAAGAGAAAGATTATTGGAGAGTGAGTGTGTATGAGTGTGAGTACAGGGAAATTATTTATGTTACCTGTGACTTTGTTTTAAGATTTTTTGCATATAAAAATGCTTTCTTCTTGTCATATGGTAATTTTGACTGGCCTAAAGTTGTCTGTGTGCAGTCAATTTTTGTTCTATAAAAAACCAACCCTCTGAAAGGGAAAAGCAATTATGCAGATTTAAAATATACAATGAACTAAAGTACAAGCCTAATAACTGCTAATGTATGGTCATCAGCCAGGAATTATGGTGAAAAATGCATCCATTGTCATTTCTTGTGTTTATGCTATACTGGTCGCAATATAACACGTCAACCATAAAGACAAGTTGTAAAAATAATTCATGGTTGTTCCTTATTACGAATGTAATATTGGCAAGATTAAGTTGTGAGATAAGCGACTGGAGATCTATTTAACAAGGTAGTAAAAACGATTTAACTGGCTCATAGTAATGGAATTTGAGTCAAGTCAACAGGCCATGATCTGCCGTGCCCTGAAAGAAGATGGTCATTTGGTCAAAACTACATTCCATAGAGTCTGAAGATTCCTTCTAGAATTTGAAATGGCAAAGGAAATTCTTTCACAACCGTTTCAAATAGTAAAATACACATAATACCATCTGACTTGAAAATGAATTTCGCATTGTTAAATTGTTACATTAGCTAAGTAAAGATTAAAAAGAAGTCTTTTGCACAATGCAATAAGTAGACATTTATTACCGAAATATCCATCGTATGATACTTAATTTCGTACTCAGCACACAACAGCACATATTTTTGACACTGATTCACTACGTCTTCTTCTATAATGCAATTGTGTTTATCCCATTGTGTTATTAATTTGCTAGTGCTTCAGGAGAAACAAATATAATTTATTTATTTATTTGAAAAACTTATTTTGCAACCAGTATTTTAGTCCATTAAGTTTTTGATGTTGAATTTAGCTACCAAATGGGAAATTGAATTGAGTACGATGGGTGCTTCACGTAGGCAGGTAAGTTTTTACGGGCAAGGTAGTATATTGTACCACGTAGTTAAAAATAGGGAAATTCAATAACTTGGAAAACATAGATCTGTGTCGGGAGTAATTTGAAGTTGTATGCAGACATTTTGAATTGGCTTGGATCTATAGTAAATCTTGATCCACATCTGAGATATGTTGCAGTGACATCGATTACTATGTCATAAAAAACCAATATTAGTATATCATTTCAGTCAAATCAAAGAACTAAGAAGCTTAGATATAGTATAGACTGAAGCTTCATCATTTGCAACTATCAGCATGAACACAATGATATGACGGAATTAATTTCCCTTTAAGCCTGTCTTATACTGCTGTATATTCCACTCCACTACTGTACTTTAAGGATTACACATGTGGCGTTGTTTTTCAACCACGGTTTTTCTTGAAAGTTTCAAATATGAATAGAAAATGGGGGATTACCACTACCATTTGATAGTGCGCATCATTAATGCATCAATGCATAATACAAGATCCCTTCGTTTCAAGGTAGTATCGATGTTGGTGGCTTGTAAAGAAAATTGACAAATCGTGTTTTCCAATATAAAAGTATCATGCATGCATGTTTCAAAATGAGGAAACGGAACACACGAATTTATTTTAAATCCCATATTGGGAGTTAAATGAATGATAATGATAAGAAATCAGAGCGAGATGAGATGATCCACGATTAATTGGGGTAATTTGATTCCTTTTTTGTAAATTGTTTCGAATGATCTTTTTTGTGACTGTTGTGTGACCTTAAAATTTAAAAATTAAAAACGAAATTTTCTGTGAATTGGATTCACAAAAAATACTCCACTACTAGATCATGCATCATGTTGCTTTGTTACAATATTAGCAGAATGTGCACTGGAACTGGAAGCTCACATAAGGATCTTCCGTTAAGAATATTTTTAAAAAGGCATAAAATTTTAATAAAATCGTCTAGTAGTAACAAAAAACTGTTAGATTAGCTTTCAGAATTATATGGTTGGAAGTTGGAAGTTGGAACAAGAGAATATGCTAATCTATCGTTTCAGCATATCGCTTGCGCTTGTTGAAATAGAAAAAGATTTTGTTGGCGGTTATATTTGAATAAATACACATTTTATTTAAATTGAACAGTTTTGATCATCATCAACGCAATCATGATCTTTTAATTCCAATGCAATATTCTAAAATGTTATTTTTTTACATTTATGGCCTGCGTTTGTAAATTTCCATTCATCTACTCCAGGTGAATTAAAACTTTATTGACGGAATGACAGGCATAACAAAAAAATGAATGAACTCAAGTTTTTGAAGGTGTCATGCTCGACAGCTTTCATTAATGATAACAAGCCTAATTGTCCGCTGAATACAGACATACAGAGTTTTTGTGCGTAATCATCATTCAATGAATATTTAAGTTGGATTTCCGGATTTCTTTAAATCAGGAAGTACCAAATTTTTATTCAAATCAAAAAGACTATCCACTGTGTCGTGGTTTTGAATAAAAGACATCCACAAACAATTCTATTTCATAAGAATTGGAATTAAAATGTACTTACAAGGAATTGATTACCTTTTACCTCTAATTTTTCAACCTTCACCGCCAAATATTCCACAAGTACGTTATCATTATCATTATTACACGCATGCAATCCAATTCAACTGTTTTTGTCTGTTTCTCATTGCTCATTTCAAAAAAATCAGCCAACCACCTGTCTATAGAACAAATCAAAGCTTAACCACAACGTACAATAGCATTCATCTATCTATATATTATGAGCACTGAGCATTTATTACGATGAAATGTATAAAGGTCATAAATAAAAAGGAAAGAACAGTGACAAGGGATCAGTTTGAATTTCTTTCAATTCACACCATTGGATTACAATCACAGCACCACGCAGGTTACAAGTATGTGCGTATGTTAGGAATGAATGAAAATGAACTTAGAAAAAATTACAAAACATTTTGTTCAGGGCTAATGGTATTATGACCGAGCACGTGTGGTAGTAGTGTTGGTGGTGGTGACGATGTGTAGGCTTGTTCAAATCTACGCATTTTAGTGTGCGTGTTAAAGTTGTACGTTAACGAAGCTTCTAGTCATCATTTTTTAGTTGATCTGGAATTGACAAGACATATCTTACATAACAATTTGTACCTCTTATTTATTGGTTTTTCTAGAGAATATGTCATTTCAATAGTCCATAAAATGCTAATCAAATAGACTACCTTTGACTGCTCTAATTAACCACAACTCTATGATTTACTAAAAACATTGAGATTAGCATAAAGAGTCTAATATATCACTCCATTTAATTTGTACATTAATTGTATATTGTACACAACACAGACAGTATCATTAACTGTAACAACCATAAAAATACAATGTGTCAGACAGAATAATAATTGACTCGTCTCGCTCTATCAGTCTACTTGTCTTTTCAGCACTTTTTTCTGTCACGTGAACATAAATATATTTTAAAGTCAAATATAGTAATAAATACTGGACTATAACAAGGACTGCATATACAATTATATGCATTAGATTAGAACCAATCACAAATGAGTTCAATTACTTACTTCTGAATTTTAACTCCTAGAGCGATATTCTATCGTATTATTGACGAAATCATATTTTGTCTTTCAGGAAAGGTCAAAGTCTTACATTCATTACAGTGTTGTTGCATTAAAAAGTAACTGGAATCTGTACATATGAACCATAAAAAATTAATTCAATGTTATTGACAATTCTGAATAGAGCGATTTAGAATTGTGCGCAATTTGCAACTTACTTAAGAACAACGCCACCAAGTTCGTTTTGATTATTCCAACAATTATCAAATAATCTAAAGATAACTATTTAGAAGTGTTAGATCATATATATCTGAAATCCATACTGTCATTTGACTTCGTTACATGAAACAAAAAAATATTCATCTGGAACATTTTAAAGTTTTACCAATGTAATTTTCCCATTCACCGAAAATTTCCTCGTCAATCCACAACTATCAAACTTATTTAAATCAAACAGAATCATTTTTTGCATTTTTTTTGTCTCCCTTGACCCTCCTGCTTTCTATCTCTGTCATCTCTTAATATCCTCACACTACACTACTAATTTCAAAATAACAAGATAAACTCCATAAATTTTCCTGTTGAAACATTTCACTTCGCGTTTCTTGTCGTTGTATGGCCAATCCCCAGCTATAAGAAAACTTAAAATATTGATATTGATGTTAAAAGTTTAACGAGCAAAGCACTCATGACATTTTTTACATGCAATATGAAGGAAACATACAGGTGTGTGTGTATTTTATTCTATACCTATAACCTATTGAGAAAAGAAGTCGGTTAACTATTGAAATTTTTAGATTGAAGTACACACTACACACAATGTACACACGCTCATTGCCATTTTAATTTTATTAAATAACGGCAGGAGCGAC